>JAQZBX010104802.1:0-10914 GCA_029593785.1 Cabassous unicinctus
TATGTTGAACATTTTTTCATGAGTTTTTGGCCATTTGTATTTCCTTTGAAAAATGTCTTTAAAAGTCTTTTTCCCATTTTTTAATCGGATTGCTTGTCTTTTTATTGTTAAGTTATATAATTTCTTCATGTAATATGGAAATCAAACTCTTGTCACACATGTGGTTTCCAAATATTTTCTCCCATTAAGTATGTTGCCTTTTTACCTTCTTGTGAAAGTTTTGAAGCAAAAAAGTGTTTCATTTGGAGAATGTCCAAATTGTTTGCATTTTTCTTTTGTAGCTCATGCTTTGAGTGTAAGATTGAAAAAAACCACCACATATCACAATATGTTGAAGATGTTTTCTTAAATTTTCTTCCAAGAGTTTGATGTTTCTAACTTTTTTACATTAGGTCATTGATCCATTCTAAGTTCATTTTTGTATAAGGTGTGAGTTAGAAGTCCTCTTTCTTCCCTTTGGATATGGGTATACAGTTTTCCCAGCAACAATTCCTGAAGAGATTGTTTTGGCCTATCTGGGTGTGCTTGACAGCCTTGTCAAAAATCATTGACTATAAATGTGAGGATCAATTTCTGAACTCTCAATTCAATTTCATTCATCAACATGTGTATCTTTATGCCAACATCATGCTGCTTTTGCCACTGTAGCTAAGTACTATGCTTTAAATTCAGGAAGTGAGAGTTCACCAACTTTGATTTTCTTTTTAAGACATTTTTGGCTTTTCTGGGCATTTTATCATTCCAAATAAAGTTGAAAGTAGCATTTCCATTTCTGCAAGAAGGGCTGTTGGAAGTTTAATTGAGATTGTGTTGAATCTGAAAATCAGTTTGGGTAGAATTGAGATCTTAATGATATTTTGTCTTCCAATTCATGAACATGGAATGGGTTTCCAGTTATTTAGGTTTTATTTGGTTTCATTTTGCAAAGTTTTTAGTTTTCTGAATAGAATTCCTTTATGTCCTTGGTTAACTTTATTCATATATACTTGAATTTTTAGTCACAGTTGTAAGTACAATTTCCCCCGATTTCCTCCTCAGAATGCTCATAATTATTTATACAAACACTATTAATTTTTGCATTCTAATCTTTATCCTGCCACTTTGCTGAGTTTGTTTATTCACTTTAGTAGCATTATTGTGAATTTTTTGGTATTTTCCAGGTTGAGTATCTTGTCATCAATGAATAGCAAAAGTTTTACTTGTTCTTTTCCTAATTAGATATTTTTAATTTAATTTTAGCTGGAAAATCTAGCACAATATTGAATAACAGTGGAGAGAGAGGGCATCTTTGTCTTATTTCTGATATCTGTAAGAACCTTTCAGTCTTTCACTGTTGAGTACAATGCTAACTGTTAGTTTTTATACATGTACTTTAACATGTTGAGAAAGTTCCTTCTATTCCTGTCTTTCAGAGTATTTTTATCAAGAATGGATGCTGGATTTTGCCAAATGCTTTTCCTGCAATCAAGATTATAATGTGATTTTTCCTTCTCAGTTTATTGACATTGATTTTCTTATGTTGAACCATGTTTCCATACCTAGTATAAAACCCATCATAATGCTTAATTCTTTTAATGTGCTGTTGGATTCAGTTAGCAAGCATTTCTTGAGGATTATTACAGTTCAATTCAATAGAGAAATTGGTCAGAAATTTTCTTTTTTCCTAGTATATTTATCTGGATTTGGTATTTGGGTGATGTTGACTTCATAGAATCTTTTTGGTAGCATTCCCCCTTGTTGAAAATTTTGGAAGTCTTTGAGCAAAATTGGTATTGGTATTAGATCTTCTTTGAGTGAATAGTAGAATTCACCTTTGAAGCCATCTGGTCCTGGGCTTTTCATTTGGTGGGGGATATTTGATCACTATTTCAATCTCATTGTAATTGGTTTGGTGATGTCTATTTCTTTTGGTGTCAGTGTAGTTTGTTAATGTGATTCTAAGGAATTTGGGCATTTCATCTATGTTTTCTAATATGGTACAGTTATTTCTTTGATTTATTATTGTATCTCTTATTTTTGTGGGATCAGTAGTTATGGCCTTCCTCTCATTTCTGATTTTATTTGCAGCTTCTGTTTTTTGTTTCTTAGTCAGCCAAGCAAATTCTCATCAATTTTGTTGATTTTCTTCAAGAAATAACTTGGTTTTGTTGATTCTATTTTTTTTTCTCAATTTCATTTATTTCTCCTCTATTCTTTGTTATTTCTTTCTTTCTGTTTGCTTTTTGATTAATTTGCTGTTCTTCTAGTTCCTCCAAGTATTCAGTTATATCTTTTACTTTAGCTTTTTCTTCTTTTTAAATGTAAACATTTAGGACTTTCTCAGCTCTGCCCACACTGCATCCCATAGGTTTTGATATATTGTGTTCTCGTTTTCATTTGCCTGGAGATATTTACTGATTTCTTTTGTAATTTCTATTTAACTCACTGATTGTTTAAACATGTGTTATTTAATGTCCGTATAATTGTGTTTTCCCTTTCTCTGCCTATTATTGCTTTCTACTTCCATTCTATTATGATCAAAGAAAGCACTTTGTATTATTTCAATTTTTTAAAACTTATTGAGACATGTTTTGTGACCCAACATATGATCTATACTGGAAAAGGATCTATGAGCACTTGAATATAATATATATCCTGCTTCTCTAGGGTACAATATTCTATATATGTCTGTTAAGTTTAGTTCATTTATCATATTACTCAAGCTCTCTTTTGTCCTATTGATCCTCTATCCAGATATTTGATCTAATGATGAGAGTCATGTATTGAAATCTCCAAATATTATTATAAAGACATCTATTTCTTTTTTCATTTTTGCCAGTGTTTGCCTTTATATATTTGGGCACACTGGTTAGCTGCATAAATGTTTATTATTGTTATTTCTTCTTGGTGAATTGCACATATTATTATTATATAATACATCCTTCTTCATATCTTTCAACAGCTTTTAATTTAAATTCTGTTTTGCACAATATTAGACTATCTACTCCAGCTCTTTTCAGGTTACTGTTGTGTGAAATTTTTTTTTACAAATCTTCACTTTCATCATATTTGTATCCATGTATCTAAGGTGAGTCTCATGCAGGCAGCACATATATGGTTGATTCTTTTTTTTTTTTTTAATCCATTCTGCCAGTCTGTATCTTTTGACTGACGAGTTCAGTTGAATAACATTCAATGTTTTTACTGTAAGGGCAATACTTAATTCATCCATTTTATACTTTGGCTTTCCATTGTCATATCATACTATTGCCTGTTGGTTAACCCTTTCAGTTATCCTTTCTAATACTCAAATCTAACTCTCCCCCCTTGTCTTTTCCTTTCTGGGTGCAGCACTCTGTTTTGTATTTCTTTTAATTTTGGTCTCTTGGTGACAGACTCTCAGTTTCTTTTTATATATGAAGACTTTAAACTCACCTTCATTTTTGAAGGACTGTTTTGCTGGGTGTAGAATTCTTGCCTGGCAATTTTTCTCTCTCAGAACCTTTATTATATCATATTACTGCCTTCTTATCTCCATGGTTGTGATGAGAAATTGACATTTAGTCTTATTGAATGTCTCTTGTGTGTGATGAATTTCTATTCTCTTGCTCCTTTCATATTTTTCTCTTTATCACTGGCATTTAACATTTTGAATAGTATGTGTCTTGGAGTAGGTTTATTCTGAATTTTTCTGTATGATGTATGCTGTCCTTGGATATTGATATTTTTGTCTTTCATATGGGTTGGGAATTTTCTGCCTTTATTTCCTGAAATATTCTTTCTGCCCTTTTCCCTTCTCTTCTCCTTCCAGGACATCATAATGCCTATGTTTATACATTCCACAATGTTATTCAATTCCCTGAGAGCTTGTTCAATTTTTTACGTTCTTTTCTCTCTCTTGTCTTCTGTCCTTTCAATTTAAGAGGTTCTGTCTTCTAATTCACTTATCCTTTTCTGTTATTTCAAGTCTGCTGTTATATGAATGATATATTTTTAATGTCAACCATTGCTTTCATTACCAAAAGATCTGTTATTTTTCTCTGAAAGCTTTCAAATTCTTCTTTGTGTTCACCCAGTGTCTTCTTAATATCCATAATCTCTTTATCCATCTAATTGAATTTATTAAGGAGATTTGTTTGGATATCTGTGAATAGTTGTCTAAGATCCTATGTTTTGCCTGGAGGTTTAATTTGTTCCTTTGACTCATCCATATTTTCCTGTTTCTTAATATGGCTTGTAATTTTTGTTGGTGCGCCGGCATCTAATCTTTTTGATGCATTTATTCTGTGATCAGTTTCTCTCCTTAGCCTATGGTTTCCTTATTTGGTTGCTTTGCTAAAGCTCCTCTTTGACACATGGCTCAACTTATATTTTTTTCTGCTCTTGCTCATCTGATTTTTACTTTGAATTATAGTGTAACTTTTGAGGTTACACTAAATGTCCACTTATTACATCTCCAGGAACAAGCTTCCATTCTCCTGTTCCTCCTCCAGGAATCCAAAAATGTTCTTTTCGTTTTTGTTTTGCCTCTGTATGTTTTTAATACTTTTTTAGTTTTCTCCAGCTGCTGTTACCTGGAGAACTAATTTTGGTACGGGTGTCCTCCTGGTGTCAACCTTTCCATATCAGATTTCTCAGCCAAATCAGGCCCTGCAACCCATGAAGGTGGTGTAGATTGAATCCAATGTTCTCTCGGGAGGAAACCCTAATAAATTTCTCTTTGACTTTTCCTCAAATCTACACTTTCTTAATGAACACAGTGTCCTTCATCCCATTGTTCCTTGCTGTCCTAAGGTGTTGCTGTGTCTTTAATTCTCAGCTGACAGAACCCCTCTTGGGGGTGTGGTTGAGAATGAGGCTGCCAGCCTTGCTGAGAGGAAACTTTTGCACAGCTCCCAGGTCCTGAGATTGGAGTTCTTTAATCCACTTCTACAACCTGTGCTGATGCCTACCCCAGGTGGGAAGGTTGAATCTGCCTATGCTGCTTTGAGAGAAAATGTTCAGAATATGCAGGTCCCTCTCTTCTTCCTGGGGCACATTGGGACCTGAAGTTCCACAGCCCTTTAAAGTAGGTGGGGTGAATCTGCCCTTGCTGCCCCCAGAGAGTGCTTAGACTGAGCCCTGCTTCCTCTTCCTCCTGGTATGCCTTTGGACCAGGATTGTCATATCCTTTTAAGGTGGACTGGGTGAAGCTACCTCCTGTGCACCAAAAAAGTGATCAAATACACCCAAGTTCCACTCCTGCTGGGTGCATGGGTCCAAGCCATGGCCACTGCTGGCTTTCCAATGTGCTGCACTGAACCTAATCTCTACCATCACAGAAGACTCATGTGTTTTTCAATTGCACTTGCTTCCTCTCCTTCCAGGAAAGAGATTGAACAAAGGTTGCAGGTTTCTTTGCATAATAACTTTTAAGATTGGGAAGTGGAGTTCTCCAACTTCATTCCCCTTTTTGGGTGGATTTGGCTGTTTGGGACTCCGTACACTTCCATATAAATTTGATGATTGGTTTTGCCATTTCTGCAAAGAAGGCTTTTGGAATTTTTATTGGGATTGTGTTGAATCTACAAATCACTTTGGGTAGGATTGACAGCTGAACAATAGCATTCTATTCCATGAACACAAAATGTTCTTCCATTGATTTACATCTTTGATTTCTTTTAGCTATGTTTGGTAGTTTTCCATGTGCAAGTCCTTTACCTCATTGGTTGGATTTATTCATTGATATTTGATTTTTTAGTTGCTATTTTCAGTGGAGTTTTTTCTTGATTATGTCTTCTGATTGTTCATTACCGGTATGTAGATAGAAACACTACTGTTATTGAGTGTTGACATGGTACACTACCACTGTGCAGGATTCACTTATTAGCTACAAATGCTTTCTTGCATATTTGTTCAAAAATTCTTTTTTATATAAGATCACATCATCTGTAGTTTGAGAAAGTATTAATTCATTTCTAATTTAGATGCCTTTTATATATTTTTCTTGCTTAATCCCTCTGGGAAGAATTTCTAAGATCATGTTGAATAACAGTAATGACATTAGTATCCTTTTCTTTTTGCTGATCTTAGAGAGGATATTTCAGTCACTCATCATTGAGTAGGATGTAGGCTGTGGGTTTTCATATCTGCCATTTATTGTGTTGAGGAAGTTTCCTTATCTTCCTATTTTTCTTAGAGTTTTTGTGAAGAAAGGATGCTGGATTTTGTCAAATGCCTTTTTTATGTCAATTGAGATGAATATTTTTTTTTGTCTTTCACTGTGCTAATATGATTTACTATATGAATTGATTTTTCTTTTTTCAGGTGCTGTGGTTGGTGATTGAACCCAGGACCTAGTATATGAGAAGCTGTTGTTCAACCATTGAGCCACATCCACTCCCCTGAGTTGGATTGTTCATTTGCTTGTTTGTTTTTTGAATTTTTAGGAGGCACTGGGGACTAAACACAAGACTTCCAAGGTAAGAAGCAGGCACTCAACTGCTTGGGCCACATCCATTCCCCTAATTGAGATTCTTATGTTGAACCAAATTTGCGTCGCAGGCATAAATTCCACTTGATCATATTATATATATAGTTTTAAAACAATTTATTGAAGTATATCATTCATACATGAACACACATAAACTATAAGTGTTCAGTAAACATTGTGACATCATACAGGGCTACCACACATCACCCCCCACACACAAACACCCTGCATTGATGTGAAACATTTCTTAACAAATCATGAAAGAGCATCATCAAAGTATTACTACTAACTATAGTCCATATCTTCCTCCCCTATACATTATATATATATAGACACATTATATATATATAGACACATTATATATATATAGACACATTATATATATATATACACACACATTATATATATATATATATATTTTTTAAAGATGCTTAGATTACATAAAAGTTACACAAACAATTAAGGGATGTTGATATTCCCCACCTCCCACACCTCACACAACATCCCACATAAACATCTTTCATCAGTGTGGCACATCACCTGCAATGGACTTACATATCCTGGGGCTCTGCCACCAAGCATGGACCATAGTTAACATTATAGACCACACTTTCTTCCACACAGTTTGGCATGTTATATGCTAATGTAAAATGGCCTATATCTGTCATTGTAATGTCACTCAGGATAAGTCCCAAGTCCTGAAAAAGCACCTGTATTATAACTGCTTTTCCCTTCCCTTCCCCAAAAGTGTCCAGTGATCACTGGCTCACCCTCACTGTTGTAATTTCTTCCATTGCTTGAATCACATTATGTCTACAACAGAATAACATTAAGTCCACTCTAGTCCATAGCTCTTCCCGCAATCCTGAGGAGTTTGGGATGGTGATGTCCACTCCACTTCCAAGTGAGAGGGGGCTTATATCCCATGGATACGGTGGATGGGATTATCCTGCCTGCAGCTGCAGGCCCTCTCCATTGCCTGGGATGGTCGTTGTCCATCATTTTCTCCTCACCAGGTGACTTGGGTGAGTCCATTGAGCTGAAAAGTAGGAGTTGCAGCCTCATTGAGATCCCAGGCACACCTGGCACATGGGCAGGACAGAGGCTCCAGTATCTGGAAGTACACCTACAAACTTCAGCATCACATATAGGTTTGAACAGAAGGGACTGATGGACCATGTGCAGGGAGGACTTATTTGAGTCCAACTCTGTCACTCTCAGGAGGACAGATTCCAAGGTAGAGCCCACTGATAAGGCATCAATCTCTGGAGCTATCCCCCTTTATATAGGACCTGGGTGTCTCCAGAGCCCTCAGCAGCCCCTCTATGTGGGGTGATATTCACTTTGGCATTCTATGAGATCCTACTGAGGTGTGCATAAGCATTACCTCTGGGTGACCTCCTGACTCCCTTTGAAGTCTCTTAGTCACATGAATTCATTTGTCTTTACCTTTCCCCCTTTTATTCAAGGTCTTTTTGTAATCGTATTGCCAGGTGGCACTTGGTATTAATCCCTTGTCGCCAGGGAGTCTCATCCCTGGGAGTCATGTCCCACGCTGGGGAAAAGGTAATTCATTCATATGCTGAGTTTGGCTTAGAGAGAGGCCACATTAGAGCAACAAGAAAGTTCTCAGGTGGCAAACTTTAGGCACCCCATAACAGTAGGTTAAGTTTCAATTACAAGAGCAGAGACTTGTAAGGCTAATCATCAATAACAAGAACCCATCAGTGGACCCTACTCCTTTGCCAGACACTGCCCCTGCACTCGGAGGACTGTGCCCCAGGGGGATGGGGAGGAAGGAAGAGAAAAGTTCAAACAGGGGATATTTAGTGGTCAGGGGAATTGTTTTTCATTACCTTACAGTGATGGACACAGGAGATGGTAAATATCATCAAAAATTATTAAACTGTACCATCTAAATTGTAAACTATACTGTAAAACATTGACAATGTTTAGTTGCTAAGCTTCACTATCTGTATAACAGTTATAACAATGCTACCATCCACATAAAAAAGGTTTTAATATGGGGTGAGGAAAGTGGAAGGAGGTTAGGGATATGGGAGTCTCTAGTATTCTTTGTGTGACTTTGCTGTGACCTAAAACTTCTTTGAAAATTAAATGAATATTCAGAAGACACTGGTGAGTGAGAGGGGCAGGTGCCACAGTACAGACTGGACACCCAATAATGCAGTGATAAAAGGAAATTTATTAATTTTTTAAAAATTTTTTTGTTTTTTCCCATTTTTTGAATATTCCAATCCTTTAATTTTATTTTATTTCCAGTGTTTTTTTTTTAAGTTTCCATGTATTTTATCTCTTATATATTTATTTTAATATCCTGTTAGGTTCTTTTCACTAGGATTTTGTTAAAGATTTTGCATCCTTATTTAGAAAAGTTATTGATCTACAGTTTTATTTTCTTTCATTAACTTCATCTAATTTTGGTATGAGAGTGTTGTTGGCATCATAGAATGGATTAGGGGGTGTGCCCTCCTATTCAATTTTTTGGTAGATTTTGAGAAGAATTGGAGTTAATTCTTCTTTGATTGATTGGTGAATAATTGATAGAATTCTGCTAAGAAACCTTCAGTTCCTGGGTTTTTCTTTCTTGGTAAGTTTTTACTCTTATTTTCCTGGATTAATGTGAGGGAAAAGTTGGTTATTGTCTATAGACTTTTCTTCTTTTCTAGAATAAGCATTAACAGATGTAAACTTTGCTCTATGTCTTGCTATATTTTTATTCATATATAATGCATATGTAGCAATAAATATGAATTTATTAATAAAACATTTATTTCTATGTAATCTTTTCTAATTTTTTTCCTTTTGATTTATTTTGTCTCACATGTTTGGTAAATGTATGTTCTTAAATTTTCAAATATGTGGTTGTTCACATCTGATTTAATTCCATTGTGCTTAGATAATATCCTATGTAAAAGTAAGTCTTTTTAAAACCGTGGATACCTGTTTAATGACACTTTTGTGTTCCATCTTTGTATATTCACAAGGAAAATGCTAATGAAAACCTCAATAAACTGCAGATTATTGTAGTAGCACAATAGTCAGCTGCTACACAACTCCAGAACTTCTAGAATAAAGAATTCCAGCAACACTAAATGATTGTTATGCTATGGCTAAACTAACCACTCCTGCATATTATTGATATTTAAGATGCTATGATAATTCACAAAAATTTGAGCAGTTCCTTTTAAAACTAATATTAACCAGCAATTCAACTCTTCATCATGCATTTCCAGAAAACTGAATTACTAGATCCAAAAGTGATTTGTACAAGTATGTTAACAGCAGCTTTGTACACTTTAACCAAGAAGTAGAGATAGTGCAGGTGTCCATCAAAGAAAAATTGATAAATAACATGCTGTGCATTTATAAAATGGAATAGTACAAAAATTTTAAAACTAATAGACTCCTAATATGACCAAAATATGATGTATTTCAAAAACAGTATTTTGAGTTTTTTCAAAGATGCCATGCACAAAAGATGGCTTATTGCATGAAGCAAATTATGTAAAGTTCTAGAGTATAATACATAAACTAATGAGTAAATAAATAACTGCCTAGTAGTTGACTCTGTGTACATGGAGAATGTTCTTAGGATTACCTAGGAAGGAGAGAGAGAAATCACTTTTATGATGGTAATATGCCCTATTTGATAGGGGATTTGTTTAAATGGTATTTTTAAACAAATATAAAACTGTAACTTAAGAATTTATGATGGATGTATTTAGCTGTAAATTCTTCCTTAAACAAAATACTCATAGTCAAATAATCAACTATTTTGTGTAGTAATGAAGAGTAATGATACATGAAATTTAAATTGAAAAACAAATATATATATTTTTTAAACACAGAAACAAAGTGGATTGAATGGATAGGAAAAAAAGATCAATGATAAAAATAGAGAAAATGTTCATTTTAAAATATTAGCAAAATAGCTGCATACATGCAATCAAGAGGGGAAAGGAGGGTAATAAGCATATGCTGGGAGATGGCTGCTGAGTATTTTCATCAGAAGAGCTCAGCAGATTTATTTTTAGATTTGTTTTTTGTTCCCAGTGTCTAGTTTGTGAGTTCCTGGTTATGTCTGTTCGGGTGGGAAGGGCATGTTACAGGGGTTTTGACACACCTTAAGACAGGTGCTTTTCAGTTTTGGGGACCTGTGATGTTTAGCTTAATGTGCCAACACAGCCAGGTAGTGGTGCCCAGTTGTTTGGTCAACTGTAAAACAAGGGCATTTCATGTGCTTTAATCAGCAGTGAGTTGATTGCATAGATGTCTGGTTACATCTACAATCAACTAAGGAGTTTGCCATCAACAATGAATGATATCTCATCCAATCAGTTGAAGAACTTAAAACAGGAAGTGATTTCAGCATTCAGAGAGAATATTCCCATCTCTGCTTTAGACACAGCTAGCATCTCCTGGGAACTTATCAAAGAACC
>JAQZBX010104803.1:0-10915 GCA_029593785.1 Cabassous unicinctus
GCATGCTCAGAACTCACAAATCTCCACTAATCACTCCACGCTGTCGATCTGCCAGGTGCTAGATGACCCAAGCCTCTCACTCCGTGTGCCCACAGCACAGACCCTCAGGCAGGACCATGTCCACAGTTGGCCGTCCCCGGAGATCTGAATCGTGAGCACCCACCTAGATCGACGCCATCTTGGTCTCCCTTCTATTTTTTTAAATAGTTAAATAATTGAATATTTTTCCATAACTTTTAAAAACCTCTCTAAGACAACTAGGAATTAAATATACTCAAGTTAAAATGATGAAAATTAATATATCTTAAATCATGACTAGCATTAAATTAAATTTAAAAATTCTGTAGCTATTCACTTTAATGTCAGAAAGAAAATTATCAATGCCACACTTTCCATTATTCTTAAATTGTCTAAAATTTCAAACCAATACAATAAGATCTAAAAGAAAATGGCTGCTGTAAATTATATGGAAAGGCATTATTTATAAAGTATTTGAAGAAAGTAGATGGATTTGAGAAAAATCCAGAGAACAATCATGGCATGATAAATACCAAAATGTTCATAATATTTTCTAATTCAATTGAAACATCGGGAATATGATAGAGGGAAGAATCTCATTCTTTTTAATTTTTTAATTTTTAATTTTTAAATGTTTTAGATTATATAGCTATTACATAAAAAATACAGGGGATTCCCATATGCTCCACCCCAACACCATCCCCCAATTCCCCACATTAAAATCTTTCATTAGTGTTGTACATTTGTTATAATTGATTAACACATATTGAAACATTGTTACCAACCATGGACTATAGTTTAAATTATAGTTTACATCCTGTCCCACAGAATTTTATAGGTATTGACAAAATCTATAGTGTCCTGTATCTGTAATTGCAATGTCATGCAGGACAATTCTAATGTCCCAAAAATACACCCATGTTACAACTCTTCTTCTGTCTCCTTCCATCTCAGAGCAATGCCTTCAAATCAGTGATAAAAGGTCTTCCATTGCTAGAATAATAATAAGTCTACTTTACTCTATTTTTCATTCCTTATTCTTGAGGATATTGGGATGGAGATGCTCACTCTACTTCTAATTGAGAGGGGGCTTAGATCCCATGGGGCAGATGGATGAAGCTAATTTGGTTGCAGTTGCAGACAGTCTCTGCTCTTTGGAATGAACTTTGTCCATAATCATCTCCTTTTAATTGTTTGAAGTGAGTCCAATGAACTGGAGAGTAGGTATTGCTTCTCTGTTGAAGATTCAGGGCTCAATCAGTCCATAAACAGACCAAAGACTTAAGACTCTGGGATGTATATTTAACAAGTATAGTGTTAATTATAGGTTCAAATAAAAGGAGCAAAAGAGCCATGTGTAGGGAAAGTATAAATGAGTCTAACTGTTACACTGGGGTAAATAAATTCCATAGTAAGATCCTCTGACAGGGAGCCAAATTCCTGAGCTTTTCTGTCTTGCTTCTAGTGTCTAGATGTCTCTAGAGGCCTCAGGAGTCTGGCTTATTGAGGCAGTGTTTAATGTGGCCACCGTTGAGATCTTGTTGAGATGTGCATAACCTTAACTTCTAGAATGAACTTCCAACTCACTTTGAAATATCTTAGCCATAGAAACTCCTTTGTATTCCATATTTTCCCCTTTTGCTGATGGTCTTTTTCCAGATGTGCTATAGTTTGGTTATTATGAATAATCCCTCAGTGCTAGTGAAGCTCATCCCTGGTAGTCATGCCCCATGCTGTGGTGGGGTGGGGTAGGGAAAGTATTTCATTTATACGCTGATTTTTGGCTTAGAGAAAAGCTAAATTTGAGCAACAAGGAGGCTTTCAGGAGGTAACTCTTAGGGAATATATAATACTATGCTAAGTTTCAATTTCACAAGAATAAGGTTCAGAAATACAATAATCAATTTCAAGGGCCTAGCATAATGGTCTGTCTTCCTTCACTAAGCACTGCCCATGTACTCAGGGGATTCTTGCCATTCCATTAGAGAATGTAGCAGAATTCCCCAGGAAGGGAATTCAATATTCTTTCAGTTATTGTGTGGGTCTCCAACAAAGGAGACACACCCTATGAACATTTGAACATAGATATATGCCTTAGGTGCCATTTCCCAGGTGCACCTCTCAAGATATCAGATCTTGCAGTGATAAAAAACACAATGTATAATAAAATTATTTCATTCCAATTTTTTTAACTTTTTTATTTTTGTATTGTATTTATTTTAAAAATTATTATTATTTTATTTTCTTACTAATTTTATTTGTTTTTTTGCCTTTGTTTTTAGTGAAGTTTTGAATTACAGAATGGTCACAACTGTGGCAGGGGAGAATCAAATGGTGCAGGTTTTCTGTGATAAGGGAATCTCATTCTTAATGTTGTTAAACCTAAAATACAGTTAACAAGAAATGATCATGCTATTCATAAACAACACCACAAGAAAATTTACCAAAATGGTCCTTATATCTCTAGAGAAAATTTCTTGTAACTGGAATTGAAACATGAACTTAAGAAAATGTCAACTCTTTATAAATCAATGTATACCTTTAGTGAATTTCTTATTAATATTTCAAAGATATTTTCCCTGCATGTGGTTAGATGGTTCTGAATTCATCTGGAAGAATTAGTTTGAGTCAGGAATGAAATCACTGTAGAATGTTAGGTGACTTTCTCTATTCATCATTTAAATATATTATGAAGATAGATATTTAAAAATAGGGATCAAAAAGATTTGACAGCCTACTCCCTCTAAGAGTATAAAAATAATGAAACAGATAATCATATTTAAGAAGGCCATCAAAAGAAAATACTGGAAATTTAATTACTGAGCACAAGACTATTATAGATAGATCAAAGAAAAGATATCCTAATGAAAAATAGAGAAAACTTTTAGTGCAAGGGGAGTATATGGAAACTCTACTTTCTGCATAACTTTTCTATAAATTTACAATCGCCCTTAAAAACGTTTTAATTAAAATTAATCATTATTTATCATTAAGAAAACCTGGAAAAACTATATAAAAATGGTGGTTCATAAATAGAATATGCCACTTCCATAAGGTAGAATATTTTTAATCTGTTGTGCATTGGATGATAATGGAAATGTTCATTAGATTCTCTTATGTGAAAAAATAAGACTGTATTTAGTCTCAATTTCTTTTGAATTTATAATGTAAAAACTCATATAAATGAAATGTAAACAGTGATTAACCATTAGAGTATGTATTAAGTTTTAAGTCATTGGATTGGAAAAGTCCCCAGAGAATGTAACATGTTCAAATGACTCAAAGGTAGAGCAAAGAAAGAAGGGCATTTCTAATGATTAGAATGTTATGCTCTTGAGTTGGGAAATTTCCTGAACAGAAAGGCTAAGAGCAGCCACATTTTATGGTGGGAAAGGATGATCCCTTTGGGATGGTAAGCAAACACTGCATCATTGGATTTCAGGTACTAAAAGTAACCAGAATTTGTCAGCAAGGAGAAAAAATGGTAGTCAAAATATATGGTATCATGAGCTCCTGGGTTTAGGATATTGCTTTCATTTTGAGAATGACTATTTGGAGTTATGGTTTTGTTCCTTTTTTCCTCATTCTGGGAAAACTCAACCATCCCATGGAAACAGGAAACCAAACAGGATTTGCAAACTTTCTCTTCCTGGGATTTGCAAAGGAGAATAATCTGGAGCCAGTTCTCATTTGTCTGTTCTTGTTTATGTACTTGATCACCCTCATCGTGAACCTGCTCATCACCCTGACCATCATGTATAACTCCAAATTCCACACACCCAAATACTTCATCCTTTCCAACTTGTAACTATGTGACATCTGTTCCACCACCACCACTGTCCCAAAGATGGTGGCATATATTCAGAGAGCAAAGTCATAAATTATGGAGGCTGCCTCACCTGGAAGAACTTTTTCATGCTCTTTGTAAGGTTGTGCCACTTCTTCCTGGCTATGTTGGCTTATGACTGCTTTGTGGCCATCTGTCATCCCTTGCAATACATGATCATCATGAGACCATGGAACTGTTTCCTGCTGTTTTGAGTATCCTGGATCATGAGTGTACTGAATTAATTGCCACACACCATAATGGTGTTACAGCTGTCCTTTTGTACACACTCAGAAACCCCACCGTTTCTGTGAACATAATCAGATGGTCCAACTTTCCTGTTCTGCTACCTTCATCAATGACATAAAGCTTGTAGCAGTTTGCATTATTTAGGAATTCTGAAAAAGATACTGATTATGTTTCTAAACTGGTCTGTTCCTCTGGGTGTGATACCCTTTGATTCTACCAAATTAAAAGGTTTTATGTTTACTTGATTAAATCAAGAATAGGGCTTTGTTTCAAACCTGTCAGTAGGGCATAACTCAAGGTTGAGTCCCGCCCATATGGTGGGCTGATATAAATGTGCACACACTCAAGAAAACACAAAGAAGATACATGGAAGAGAGAGAAAGCTCCATAAACACAGCAGAGGAGAGAACATTGATCCTGGGGTCCTGGAGAGAGCTAAACTATTTGCCTGATAGTTTACAGCTGACCTTGGGAAGAGAACAGAGCCACTAAGAAGGTCCAGAAAGAAAGGAGCCCTATGCCAGCCTATAGCTGAGAACAGAAGAAGCTGGGACCATGGAGCTTAAAGAGGAAGAAAGAAGGCTGATCCCTTACAGAGATCGGCAACCATCTTTGGTGAGAAAGTACCTCTTTTATATAAATGTTACATAAAAAATAAAGGGAATTCCCATATGCCCCCCTCCTTACACCTTGAGTTGGAATCTTTAGGGCCTTGTATCTGTAAGCTTTTACCTCAAATAAATACACTTTATAATAGCCAACAGATTTCTGGTACTTTCTCTAAGCCACAAGAAGAAGTCAGGCTACATTTTCCACATTTAGTTTGGAAATCTCCTTGTCCAAGCTCATAATTTTCAAATTCTGTCATCCATATAACATAAGAAGTCAGTCTTGCTAAGTTCTCGGCAACATTAAAGCACCGATCACCATTCTTTCCATTTGCAATGATAGTTTTATCATTTCCTTCTAAGTCTTCATCAAAATTCTCTTTAGCATTCATATTCCTATTCACAGTGTCTGCTAAGCAGTCAGCCTTTTTTACCAAGCATGTCATAGTTCCTCCAAAAAAATACCTTTTACCCATTTATAAAATCATCCTAGCATTTTTGGTAATTGCAAAAGCATGACCTCACTTCTCGGTACCAAATTCTGTATTAGACGGTCAAAGGAGTGCTGATGCCAAATACCAGGAATCTTTTGGGTAGAATCTTAGAGGTAAAAGACCCTAAAGAGTTCAACTCAAATTTGCTTTCTCACCAAATTCAGTTGCCACATGTTGAAGCAAGGTGGTCACTGATGATGTCTGCCTGGATGCTCAGAGCTTCATATATCAGTCTCTAGCTTAAGGCTCACTTCTCTTCGGGCCTTCTCAGCTGCTCAGCTGCTCTGTTCTCTTCAGCTGCAAACCATCAAGTGAACGGATCATCTCTCCATGGTGCTGCAAGATCAAAATTCTCTCCTCTTCTGTGTTTATGTAACTCTCTCTTCCCATGTGTCTCCTTGACTGAGTGTCCATTTATATCAGCCCACCAAGGGGCAGGGACTCAACCTGAGTCATGTCCTAATGATATAGTTGAATCAAAAGCATTAAATTGATTTTATCAAGTAAATGTAAAACCTTCAAATTTAATAAAATGAAAGGGTGTCCAATCAAGAGGAATAGATTAGTTTACAAACATAATCTTTCTCTTTTGGGGGGATTTATAAGCAATCTCAAATTGCCACAGGGTCCAAGGGAGAGCAGCAGAAAGATGCTGAGGCCTCTTGAAGCAAACTGTCATTTCCACGATATATTCTTGGGCAAAGAAATTTAAGTCCACCAGAATCAAAGGTGGATAATTAGACTCCACATACTGATAGGGGGAACTTTACGGTCCATTTGAAAACACATGGATTTAGAGGAAGGTGGAAAATCAAGCTATCTTTGCAAACAGTCTACCCCAAGAAATAATTTCAATTCAATTCATTAAAGTTTCATTGTGATTCTTAAAAACCCAAGTGTTGAACAATGATATCTTCCACTTTTGCCCTCAGCAACATTGTTAAATTCTTGAAGACAGTGAGCATCAAACTATACATTTCATAATGAGCCTTGGAATTTCTATCCCATATCACTATGGCTTCCTCAAATTTAAATATTCCCTCCCTGTCCTTTGCCTCCAGATCACAATTTTTATGCTAAGAGGAAATAAACCCTTTTCCTTCTTAATACTTCCTCAAGTGCAGGGAACTCTTGTCTGACACATTAATTAATGTAACAGGAGAACTCTTTCTTCACTGAAGAAATATTGATGACCAGGAGGCACCCAGAAACTGCTGTGGGAAACAATGAGGTGGAAACATTGGGATTTACCTGAAGTTGCACCAGAGACACAGAGATGACATATGATGGACAAGGCATCCAAATACAAAATTCTCCAGTGGTTAACAATGGAGAGTCCTTTGGGTTGTACTCCTGTCTTTTCTGTCATCCACATGTTGTCTTCACTTTCCATGCTTCATTTCAATTTATGGGTGTTCTCTATATAAATAGCTGATGCTTTCCTTCTCTATGTCTGATCTTTTATCTGTCTTGCCATTCACACCCCATGTTATTTATATTCTTCACTATTCCCCAAATTGTACACCCAACTGAATAATAGAGCAACTGATGAGTGAATTTTAAAATGAGGAACATAAATACCATGGAATATAATTGATCTGTAAAAATGAAAGAAGTTCTGATATATGCTTTAATATAGATAAACCAAAAGATGGCATGTTGAGTATATGATCAGATGCAAAAAGTTAAATATTTTTATCTTCCTTCAATGAGACACCAAATAAGCAAATTTATAGAGATAGACAGGTGATTTTGGTTTTCTGGGGTCAGGGATGAAGAGAATGGGGAGGTATTACTTAATAGGAGCAGAAACTCTCTTTGAGGTTTTGAAAAATTTATGTAAAGGGTTTTGGTGATGGCAACACAATATAGTGAATATGATTATTACTAATGAATAGTACACTTGAAAATGTTAAAACAATTAATACTAAATTTGTGCTGGGAGAACTAGAAAACCACATGAAACAAACAAACAAAAAAGAGAACCACTATCTCACACATTATACAAAATTTAACTCAAAATGAATCAAGGTGCCAAATATAAAAGCTAGAACCATAAATCTCCTAGAACAAAATGAAGAAAAACATCTCCTAGATCCTGTGTATGTGGTGGATTCCTAAACCTTACATCCAAAGCACAAGCAATGAAAGAATAAAATTGACAATTGCAACCCCCTCAAAATTAAACACTTTCGTTCCTTGAAACAGTTTGTCAAGAGGGTGACAAGGAAGTCTATTCAAAATGGTAGAAAATATGTGGAAACCAAATACCCTGCAAGGGTTTCACTTGCATATTATATAAAGAGATCATACAACTCAAAAAAGAAAGTTGTTCTTTTAAATTTGCAGATTACTTGAATAGACATTTCTCTAAAGAGGAAATACAAATGGAAAAAAGCACAGGGAAAAATGTTCAACATCACTAGCAATTAGGGAAATGCAGATCAAAACTATAATGAGATATCATTTCATGCTTTATGGAACAGTCATTATTTAAAAAACAACAACAGAAAACTATAAGACCTGGAGAGAATGTGGGAAAAAGCAAACACTCCTTCACTGTTCATGGGACTGTAGAATGCTGCAACTTCTGTCGGTGACAGTCAGGTAGTTCCTCAGGAAGCTAATTATAGAACCCCATAATCTGTCAATCCTGTTACTAGTATTATATTCAGAAGAACTGAAAGCAAGGACACAAACAGATATTTGCACACTGATGTTGATAGCGCAATTTTAGCAGTTGCTAAAGATGGAAACAACCTACGTGCCCATCAACTGATGAGTGGATAATCAGAATGTGGTATATGTACAGGATGGAGTACTGTTCAACTAAAAGAAGAAATGTAGTCAGAATGCATATGAAACAACATGGATGAAACGGAAGAATATTATGTTGAGTGAAATAAGCCAAACACAAAAGGACAACTATTGTATGGTCTCACTAACTTGAACTAAATATGATGTGTAAGCTCATCGAGTTGAAAACTACAGTATAATTTACTAGGAGATAGAGTGAAGTTTGAGACAGGAAGGGAAGAGTTAATGCTTAATTGCTTAATCTATGTAGAATTTTTGTGTATGTTCATGTATGAATGATATACTACAATAAAATTTTTAAAAAGCATTCCTATATTAAGCCCTCCTCAAAAATATCCAGCATAAGGCAAAAACCTAGGTCAAGCCCACTCTATCTTCCTCTTACGGAGACATCCCATTCTTCTCCATTTGGTGTGATCTCCTTTGATGTAACAATTTAGGAAACCACTTTGTTGGCTACAGATGTCTTCCTGGTGGCTTATAGACAATAAGATTTTTCAACACTCATTCCTGCATTGTACTTCTTTATTTTTTTTTAACAAATCAATTTTATTGATATATATTAACAAAACATAAATCCATCCAAAGTGGGCAATCAATGGTATTCATATAATCACATTGTTGTGCATTCATCACTTCAATCATTTTTAGAGCATTTTCGTTATTCCAATAATATTAATAATAATAAACACAAAAAACAACCAATCAACAAACAAAAAAATCTTATCACCTCCCAGTCTCTGTGTGTTTCCCCTGCTATACATAGCTGCTATTCTATTTTCATCTCTCTAGTTTTTTGCATTTATATTATGTAAATAGTTTATATATGCAATATCACTCATAGTCTTATTTTTTTTAAATATTTTAAAAGATGCTTAGATTACATAAATGTTACAGAAAAATTACAGGGATTCCCAAGTTCCCCACCTCCCACACCTCCCACAACTCCCACATAAACATCTTTCATTAGTGTAGCACATCACCTGCAATGGATATACATATCCTGGGGCTTTGCCACTAAGCATGGACAATAGTTCATATTGTAGATCACACTCTCTCCCACACAGTTCTGCATGTTATATGCTGATGTAAAGTGGCCTATATCTGAAGTTGTAATGTCACTCAGGATAATTCCAAAGACCCAAAAACGCCTCTGTGTTAGAACTGCTGTTGACTCTCCCTGCCCTGAAAGCATCCAGTGGCTGCTAGCTCCACATCAATGTTGTAATTTCTTCCATTGCATGAATCACAATATGTCTACAACAGAGTAACAGTAAGTCCACTCTAGTCCATAGCTCTTCCACCAATCCTTAGGCGTCTGGGATGGTGATGTCTACTCTATCTCCAAGTGAGAGGAGGCTTATTTCCTATTGATAAGATGGATGAAATTATCCTGCCTGCAGCTGCAGACTCTCTCCATTCCCTGGGATGGCCGCTGTTCATCATCACCTCCTCGCCAGGGGTCTTGGGAGAGTCCATTGAGCTGTAGAGTAGGAGCTGCAGCTCTACTGAGATTCAGGCACAGCTGGCACATGGGCAGACCAAAGGCTCCACTCTCTGGAAGTACACCTACAAACTCCAGCACCACATACAGGTTTGAAAAGAAGGGACTGATGGATCATGTGCAGGGAGTACTTATTTGAGTCCAACTCTGTCACTCTCAGGAGCACAGATTCCAAAGTATAGCCCACTGATAAGACATCAATCTCTGGAGTTATCCCCCTTATATAGGAACTGGGTGTCTCCAGAGCCCTCAGGAGCCCCTCTGTTTGGAGTGATATCGACATTGGTGATTTATGAGATTGTACTGAGGTGGGTGTAAGTGTTATCTCTGGGATGAACTCACAACTCTCTTTGAAGTCTTTTAGCCATATGAACTCATTTGTCTTTACCTTTTCCCTCTTTTATTCAAGGTCTTTTCCCAGTCATATTGCCAGTTGGCACTTGGTATTAATCCCTCATTGCCAGGGAGGCTCATTCCCAGGAGTCATGTCCCATGCTGGGGGGAAGGTAATGCATTCATATGCTGAGTTTGGCTTACAGGGAGGCCATATTTGAGCAACAAGGAAGCTCTCAGGTGGCACTCCATAACATTAGGCTAAGTTTCAATTACAAGAGCAAAGATTCATAAGGCTAGTCATCAATAACAAGAACCCATTAGTGGACCATCCTACTTTGCCAGACACTGTTGCTGCACTTGGGGAACTGTTGCTGCTCCCTTGGAGAATGTGGCAGAGCTCTCCAGGCTAGGAATTCAGTATTCTTTCATTTATTGAGTGATTCTCCACCCACTGTGACCATGACCCACCCCTTGATCATTTGAACAATTTTATATATCTTTTATATATATTCAGGTGATCTTCCTCCCATGAAACCCCCTTCCCTGACAACCACCACTGATGATCCTCTCCTGCCCCCTTTGTAACCCTTCTGTGATTCAAGCCTTCCTTAAAGATGAAGCCCATATAATAGCCAAATACAATTAATAGGAAAATGAAATAATAACGATAAGTTTAAATGTAAGAGATATAATACATAGAAACTTAAAAAAAAAAACTAAAAATAAAATAAAATTAAAGGATAGGGATATTCAAAAAATGGGAAAAAACAAATATTTTTTAAATTTTTAAACATTTTTCTTTATCACAGCATTATTGAGTGTCCAGTCTGTACCTTGGCACCACCCCTACTCACTCCCCAGTGTCTCCCAAATTTTCATTTAATTTTCAAAGAAGTTTTAGGTCACAGCAAAGTAACACAGAGAATACTAGAGACTCTCATATAACCAACCTTTTCCCCCTTTCCTCACCCTATATTAAAACCTTTTTCTGTGTGGATGATAGCATTGTTATCACTGTTATACAAATAGTGAAACATAGCTACTAAACATTGTCAATGGTTTA
>JAQZBX010104804.1:0-10914 GCA_029593785.1 Cabassous unicinctus
AATGATGCTAGGCCCCAAGGGAATTGAAGGTTTTCTGTAATTAGTGTTAGAGAGAATAAGATGGAAAGATATAAAGTGCTGGTGATGGTTATTGTATGGGATACTTAAAATTGAGGTTATGGAGAGATTACAGCTATTGGTAAAGACAATATTTAAACTCTAGGATGAAGGGATATGATGCAAAATTCAATGGATGATTGCAAAAGTAGGAGGAAAGAAAAGGAAAGTTGAATAATATAGTCTGGTGGCATAAAATTCCACTCTGGGCATTTTGAGGTAGGAGAGGGAGAGAGAGAATGGTTTCTAAGTTGCAGTAGGGGGAGAGGGAATACACTATCCACCACCAGACCCAGAGTTATGAGTGGTTTAAAAAAATCATCACTTGAGAAAGCTGCAGAGAATTCATTGTCCTCAGGGGAGATCCAAGTATCCTTTAGACAGTGAAGAAAATGTTCAAAAGAGATGTTGAGGACATAGATTTTGTTGATAGCTGTGAGTTCCATAGGGCACAGAGAAAGGGCTTCAGGAGTTGAAAATAGGTGGAAGCTGAACCTCTTGATTCAAGAGAAGATAAGGAGACTGCCAGCTGTTACAAGGAAAGAGGGAGGGTTTTTCTTCAGTGAATTTGGTCAGCTGAGCCCACTTAGAATCTTAGCTCTGGCCAGACAAAAACAAAGGAATACCAAGAGAGATACATCCCTGTGGAAACGTGAGCCAACACACACCATCTGTTGGGCAGTCTGGAATTTACATAGACAGAAACTACTTTCAGAGCTTTTACTCAACCCCTGGCAGAAAGTCTGCACCCCGTTAGTGAGTCCCAGGCACAGTTTTTGGTAACTTAAGCTGGACTATTTTAAAGACTTATGATAAATTGAACCAAATATCAAAGAGTTGTGGGGGAAAAAAAAATAATAGGCAAGAGAGAGAAATTGGCCATCAGAAGAAATTCACCAACATATCAGATGCCTAAATATCAGCAAAAAATTACAAGCCATACTAGAAGACAGGAAGAGATGGCTCAGCCAAATGAACAAACCAAATATCCTGAAGAGATTTAGGATTTGATACAATTAATCAATGATAATCACACAACTCTCATAAATCATTTTAAAAATTGAAAGAAAATATGACTAAACAGATAAAGGATATTAAGAAGACATAGAGTGAGCATAAAGAACAATTGAAAGTCTGCAAAGAAAGTAACTGACCTTATGGGAATGAAAGACATGATGGATGAGAATAAAAATGCATTAGAGCCACATAAAAGCAGGTTTGAATTGTTAGAAGACAGAATTAGTGATTTTAAACAGAACATCTGAACTGGAAAAGACAGGAGAACAGAAAGAAAAGAGAATGGAAAAAATGGAACAGGTCTCAGGGAGTTGAATGACAACGTGAAATGCAAATACATATGCATTATTGGAGTTCCAAAAGGAAAAGAGAATGGAAAAAGGGCAGAGGGTATATATGAGGGAATAATGACTGAAAACTTCCCTACCTTTAAGAAAGACATATATATCAATGTCCAAGAAGGACAACACATTCCAAACAGAATAAACATGAATAGACCAACCCCGAGACACCTATTATTCAGAATGACAAATATCAACAATAAAGAGAAGATTTTGAAAGCTGCAAGAGAAAAGCAAAGGATCACAGAAAAGGGAAACTCTATAAGATTAAGTGCTGACCTCTCATCAGAAAACATGGAGGAGGAAAGAAAGTAGTATGATGTAACTAAGATATTGAAAAGGAAAAACTCTCTGCCAAGAATTCTGTATCCGTCAAAGCTGTCCTTCAAATATGAAGATGAGTTCATAGTCTTCACAGACAAAGAAAAACTGATAGAATATGTTACCAAAAGGCCAAAATTACAAGAGATATTAAAGGGAGTGCTGCAGCCTGAAAGGAAAAAACAAGGGTGAGAAACTTGGAGAAGAGTGTAGAAATGAAGAATATTAGAAAGGGTAAAAAAAAAAAAAAATAGACTATAGTATGCTATGACAACTGAAAGCCAAAGGATAAAATGGATGAAGTAAGTAATGCCTTTATAGTTATAATATTGAATGTTATTGGCTTGAACTCCCCAATCAAAAGACACAAACTGATAGAATGGATTAAAACATATGACCCATCTATATGTTGTCTACAAGAGACTCAACTCAGACATAAGGACACAACCAGGCTAAAAGTGAAAAGCTGGAAAAAGATATTCCATGCAAAGATTAACCAAAAAAAGAGCTGGAGTAGTAATACTAATATTGAACAAAAGAGATTTTAAATGCAAAAGTTTTATAAGGGATGAAAAAGGTCATTATCTATTAATAAAAGTGGCAAATCAACAAGAAGAAATAACTATTCTAAATATTAATGCACCTAACCTCAGTGCCCCCAAAACATGAGCACATACTGGCAAAGCTGAAGGGAAGAATAGATAAAAATTCTTTTCAAGTACTCATAGATCCTTCTTCAAGATAGACCATATGTTGGATCACAAGACAAGTCTCAATAAATTTAAAAAGATTGAAATTATACAAAACACTTTCTCTGATCATAACAGAATGAAACTGGAAATCAATAATGGACATAAAAAGGGAAAATCCATAAACATATAGAGATTAAACAACATGCTCTTAAACATCCAGTGGGTCAAGGATGAAATTGCAAGTGAATTCAGTAAATATCTTGAGATGAATGAAAATGATCATACAACATATCAAAACCTATGGGGCACTGCAAAGGCAGTGCTGAGAAGGAAATGTATAGCACACAATGCTTACATTAAAAAAGAAGGAAGAGCTAAAATTTAGATCTAACTGCACACCTGGAAGAACTAGAAAAAGAACAGCAAACTAATCCCAAACCAAGCTGAAGGGAAGAAATATTAAAGATCAGGGCAGAAATCAATGAAATCAAGAACAGAAAACAATAGAGAGTATCAACAAAACCAAAAGTTGTTTCTTGGAGAAGATCAACAAAATTGAAAAACCCTTAGCTAGAGTGACAGAGAAAAAAAGACAGAAGAAACAAATAAATAAAATCAGAAACAAGAGGGGGAGCATTACCACTGACCCCATAGAAATAAGAGAGATCGTAAGAGGATACTATGAAAAACTGTATGTCAAAAAACTAGAAAATGTAGATGAGATGGATAAACTCCAGGAAACACATGAACCACCTATACTGACTTGAGAAGAAATAGAAAACCTCAACAACCCAGTCACAAGTGAAGAGATTGAAATCGTCATCAAAAACCTCCCAAAGATGAAAAGCATGGGACCAGATGGCTTCACAGGTGAATTTTATCAATCATTCAAAGATGAACTAATACCAATCTTGCTCAAGCTCTTCCAAAAAATTGAATAGGAAAGAATTATACTCCACGATCAAGTGGGTTTTGTCCCAAGTATGCAAAGGTGGTTCAACCCAAGAAAATCAATTAGTGTAGTAAGTCACATTGATAAATTGAAGAAAAAAAATCACATGATCCTCTCAATTGATGCAGAAAATGCATTTGACAAAATACAGCACACTTTCTTGTTAAAAACACCAAAAGATAGGAATAGAAGAAAGCTTTCTCAATATGTTAAAGTACATATATGAAAAACCTACAACTAGCATCGTACTCAATGGTGAAAGATTGAATGCTTTCCCACTGAGATCAGGAATAAGACAGGGATGCCCACTGTCACACTATTGTTCAATATTGTGCTAGAAATTTTAGCTAGAGCAATTAGGCTAGACAAAGAATTAGAGGGCACCTGAATAGGAAAGGAAGAAATATAACTTTCACTATTCTTTGATAACCTGATCCTATATCTAGAAAACCCTGAAAAATCCACAACAAAACTACTAGAATTAATAAATGAGTTCAGCAAAGTGGTGGGATACAAGGTTAATATGCAAAAATCAATAGCGTTTCTATACACTACTCATGTGCAATTTGATGAGGAAATCAGAAAAAAAATCCAATTAATAATAGAGACAAAAACAATCAAATATTTAGGAATAAATGTAAAACCAACGACATAAAGGACCTGTATTCAGAAAACTACAAAACATTGTTGAAAGAAACTGAAAAAGGCTTAGATAAATGGAAGAACATTCCATGTTAATGGATTGGAAGACTAAATATCGTTAAGATGTCAATTCTACCAAAACTGATTTACAGATTCAACACAATCCCAATAAAATTCCCAACAGCCTTTTTTGCAAAAATCAAAAAGCCAATAATCTAATTTATTTGGAAGAGTAAGGGACTGAATAGGAAAAAAATTTCTTAAAAACTAAGAATGAAGTTGGCGAACTCTCACTTCTTGACTTAAAAGCATATTTCCTAGTTTCACTGGTAAAGACAGCATGTTACTGGCATAAGGTCAGACAGTTTGACCAATGGAACTGGATCAAGAACTCAGAAATTGACCCTCACGTCTACAGTCAAGCGATTTTTGACAAGGCTATTAAGCCCACTCAGCTGGGCCACAAGAGTCTTTTCAACAGCCATATCCAAAACAAGACCCCTATCTCACACCTTAATAAAAAATTAACTCAAAATGAATCAAAAACTTAAATATGAAAGCAACAACCATAAAAATCCTAGAAGAAAATGTATGAAAATATCTTTAAGATCTTGTTGTAGACAGTAGTGTCTTAAACCTTACTCCCAAAGCACGAGCAACAAAAGAAAAAATAAATGGGACCTCCTCAAAATTCAAAAATTTTGCACCTCAAAGGATTCTGTCAAAAGAGTGAAAAGGCAGCTGACTCAATGGGAGAAAATATTTGGTAATCACATATCTGATAAGGGTTTAATATCCATGATCTATTAGGAGATCATACAATTCAACAATAAAAATACAAACTATCCAATTAAAAAATGGGCAAAAGACTTGAAAAGACAACTGTCCAAAGAAGCAATACAAATGGCAAAGAAACATATGAAAAAATATTCAACCTCTCTAGTGATTAGGAAAATGCAAATCAAAAATACAATGAGATATCATTTCATACCTATTAGACTGGCTGCTATTAAAAAGTCGGAAAACTAAATGTTGGAGAGGATGTGGGGAGATAGAAACACTTATTCACTATTGATGGGAATGTAAAATGGTATAGCCACTCTGGAGGACTGTTTGGCAATTCCAAAAGAAGTTCAATATAGATTTACCACGGGACCCTGCAGTACCATTGCTAGGTAGATACCCAACAGAACTGAGAACAGTGACATGAATAGATATCTGCACACTGATGTTCACAGCAGCATTATTCATGACTACCAGAAGTTGGAAACAGGTGTACATCAACTGACGACTGGATAAACAAATTGTGGAGTATACACATGATGGAATATTATGCAGTGGTAAGAAGAAATGAAGCTGTGAAACACAAGACAACATGGATGAACCTGGAGGACATTATGTTGAGTGAAGCAAGTCAGGCACAAAAGGAAAACTACTGTATGATTGCCCTATTATAAACTAAATATATTATGTGAAATATAAATATGAATATGGGTAGAATTGTATATATAACCCATTTTTCCTTGAAGTTGAACAAATGTAAGTTAATATTATACAATATTAATATTAGACAAAAAAACCATTAAACCAAGTGAAGGAGACCAGATACAGAATACTACATATTGTAGGATTCCATTTATATAAAATGAAAATATAAATTAATTCATAAAGATGAAAGATTAGTTTTTATGTAAGCCAGAGGAAGGAATGCAAAGGGGTTTGGAGTCTTTCTTTTTGGAGTAATGAAATTGTTCTAGAATTTTTAAGATGTTGAATATACAACATTGTGATTATACTAAAAGCCATTGATTATATACTTTGGATAGAATAGCCAGAAACAGCAGCTATGTACAGTGGGGGAAGCACAGAAAGATTGAGGGGTGAAGATTTTCTTGTTTCTTTGTTTTTTGTTTATTATTATTAATATTGAAAAAATGAAAATGTTCAAATAATGATTGAAATGATGAATGCACAACTATGTGATTATAGCAAAGTCCATTGATTGTACACCTTGGAGGAATTATTTGCTTTATTAATAGGTATCAATAAAATTGATTTACAAAATTATGAGAAGAAACCAGAAATCCTTTTTCCATGGCTTAGGGCATAATGGAATATAAAAAAGGATTTGAGGGTATGGCTTATGTAATTTATATTTTCTCCTATTCATATAAGCAATTCATTGGGGGATGAATGGGTGATGGTCAGAGGCATGAGCATTTAGCTACCCAGATGGTAGAATAAGATGGAACTAGCTTGTCTGGATCAGCATAATGGACTTTAATTGTCCTTGGGCTAGAAATATAGCATATCTCACAAGGATAGGACAGGATGGGGATGAACAAACTTTTCCAAAAACGTTTAAATTGAACTTGAAAGAGAGGAAAAATTACCAAGATGAGAAATTGGTTTTTATGAAGAACAAATAGATGCTCATGAAAATGAAAATAAAATATGGAAGTTCTTACTCATAAAAAGGGAAATTATTGAGAATATATTTTGAACTGTATTTGTAAGGTGTAGTACTTTGTGAAAAGCAAGCTTTATTGGTAATGGAAGTTGGGATTATAGCATAGAAAGACTGTAATAAGAATCACAGATATCACCAAGATAGGAAAGAATATGGCAATAACCACAAAAATAGAGTGGCTGAATAGCATTCTGTGTTAATTGGGTAAGGTTATGAGTATAGAGGAACAGAAGGCACAAGAGGAACATAAGAAGTTTAGCTTATGGATAAGAAATGATGCATGAGGGAAGAAGACTATATTTTATTTTTTACTATCTCAGTAGTCAATTCTTAGAAGTCCTGATGATACATAAAATATCTGCTCAGTGCATGGAAGAAATTTCAAACAGTTTTAATTGTGTCCAGTTGGAATGAGCTGCCTTTAGAGTTCATAAGCTTCTGCCTGAGAAATGGTGGCATCACGAGTCTACCTAAGCTAATGTGGCTCCAATATTTTGGAACCAAAACACTTCTGATAGTCTAGAATTCAGCATAGTAGGTCAACTCATTTTAGTTTACCCTCTACACATCCCTTTGAAGAGAATGATTTATACTTTTCCATAGATTACTTTAGCTTTGGTATCTTCAACCACTTTGCTCCAATTTATCTTACATGTCCCACTTATGCCTGTAGTAGCATTAAGAATGGAAGAGAAGAGTAATAGAAATAAGTGGATAGATTTGGAAGATGAAGAGCAGACAATTCGCAAGGACCAGAAAGAAGTGCTATAGCCAAGAGAATAAAGGCAATTTCTACCCCTATGTCAACAATTGCAGACCATATTTATCAATTATATCCTTCACTATTTTCCTGGAAAAGAGATAGGATCAATGTTTTCCTATATTGTTTTCCTAATATAACATTTATTTACTCTGGGAAGCATCCATTCTTTATTGTAGCATTTTCATTGTCAAAACTCCTCAACAATAGCAACTGCAAGAATTCCCATAATTTCTCTTTCTTAAAAATCAACCAAAATTTCAGGATAATTTATTTTCCCCTCAAGGATTCAATGTCAAGCACATTGAGCTCACCGAACCTCTACACACATGTCTGCACACACACACATACACACACATTGTCATCGGCCGTTATATGCTCAGCCCGTCACACTTCTACTCTAAACAGAGATGTTTGAACAATGCTATATGTGAATTAACTGAGCATGGCATGCATTTTATAAACACCGTACAAATATAAGTCTGAACTCCAAAATCCTACCTTCCTTACATACTCACAGGACAGAGCTAGGAATTTTATTTACTACGCATTGTCACAAGATGGAACAAAAGCTTAAAATATTAAAGAAAATAGATGTGTATAAGACATAATTCAGAGTCAGTCATGAGTAACAATATGGCATAAAAGAAAAGTGTTCAGAAATTCCATGGGCTTTGGGGCCATAGAGCCTGGAATCTGTTTCTAGTGTTGCCAATGACTATCTACGGGATCGAGGCACTTACTGACCTTACATACTTCAACCCATTATTATTTTATTTGTTAAAAAATATATAAATCACAGAGTTATTATGTTGACTATGATGTACATTATAATATCAATAATATTGCTCATAGATGTATGTTGATACTCAACAAATTATTATTTCCATGAGATATCCATACTTCAACTTCTAATACAATAATGAGAAACATTCTTGTATAAATAGAAAAGACACTTATTACCTGTAGATGATTGTACCTCAACAATAATGAGAGAAGCCAGAGAATTTTCAGTGTAAAGCAGGGCCATAACTATATGAAATTTGGGGTTTCTTGGGATATTACCCCTTGTGTACATTACTTGTTTGTAAAAATTCCACTGAAAATACATCAGGACAGAGAAATTACAGGTGCACGTGCTCATTTAAATATGTATCTAACATCTATAAATTCTTTTGGACTCCATTTATATTTTGTGTGAATTCTAATTTTTAATGAAAACTTTTGATGGATGCTAAAAACATTCTATCTGTATTAAGAATCAAAAAAAAATAAAGGTACAGTTTGTTTATTCTTTTATTGAAGTAGACATAATTACAATTCAAAATCAGAAATCCATCTGGGAAAAAATCAGAACTTACATTTTTAAACATTTCTTGATGACCCAACTTTCTATTTTTATTAAACTTTTAAATTTGAGAAAATTGTAAATGCACATGCAGTTATAAGAATAATACAGGGTGATCCCATGTACCCTTTACCCATATTCCCCTGGTGGTAACATCTTGCAAAACTAAAGTACATCACAACCAGGATACTGTCTGTGATACAGTCAAGATACAGAGCTTTTCCATCAGCGCAAATATCCCTCGTTACCCTTTTAGAGCCACAACCCATCCCCATCCCCTCCTTAACTTCTGACAACACCTAATCACGTCTCCATTTCTATATTGTCAGCATTTCAAGAATGTTATATAAATGGAATCATGTAATGTGAACCTATCTGGATTAGCTTTTTTTTAATCCGCATAGATCTCTGGAGATTCATCCACATTGTTGTGTGTATCAATAGTTCATACCTTTCTACTGATAAGTAGTGTTCCATGATATTGATGTATTACAGTTAGTTTAATCATTCACCCAGTAAAGGATGTCTTGGTTATTTTCAGTTTCAGGCTATTGCAAAACCTCATGTATAGGTTTTGTGTGAATGTAAGTCTTCATTACTCTGGAATAAATGTCCATGAGTGCAATTTCTGTCTTATGTAGTAAGGACATGTTTAGTTTTTTAGTAAACTGCCAAAATGTTTTTTCAGAGTGACTGTATTATTTTAACATTCCCACCGGTAGTGTATGAGTAATGCAGTTTCTCTGCATTCTCATCAGCCTTTGGTATTATCATTATTTACTTATTTTTGCCACTCTCCTGAGTGTTTAGTGATATCTCATTGTGGTTTAATTTGCATTCTCCTAATGATTAAATGTGTTGAATATCTTTTCATAAGCATATTTTCCATCTGCATATTTGATTCAGTGAAATGTCTCTTCATGTCTTTTCTCCATTTTTTAAATTGGCTTATTTGGTTTTTTTCTGTTGAGATTTGAAATTTCTTTATATAGCCTAGATACTAGTCCTTTGTCAAATATGTGGTTTACAGATATTTTCTCCTAATCTTTTTATTGTATTTTCACCCACTCTACATGGTCTCTTTCACAGAGCAAAAGATTTTAAATATCATGAAATATAGTTTATCAAATTTTCCTTTTTGTCGTTTGTGCTTTTAGTGTCAAGTCTAAGAACTCTTCTTCCAAGCCCTAGACTCTGAAGATCTTGTCCTATGTTTTTTTCTAAAAATTTTATTTTTATGACTTATGTTTAAGTCTAAGATCCATTTTGGGTTCATTTCTGTATAAGGTGTGAGAGTTAGATCAAGGTTCATTTATTTTCCTGTTGATGCCAAATTTCTCCTTCACCATTTGTTGAAAAGCCTCTTTCCTCCATTGACTTGCTTTACACCTGTCTCAAAAGTCAATTTTTTGTATGGCTCTAATTTAGAATGGATTCTTTGACCTGTTCCATTGATCTATGTGTCAGTTTCTTTACCAATTCCACAGTATTTCTGAGCTATATAATGTATTAAAACTTGAGACTATTTCTTCTCATTTTATTCTTCTTTTCCAAAATTGTTTTACTATTTTGGTTCCTTTGCCTCTCCATACAAATTTTAGAATATTCCTGTCTATTTCTACTAAATTCTTGCAAAAATTTTAAAGAAATTGTGTTAAATTTAAATGTCAATTTGGGGAAAATTGACATCTTACTATGTTGTGTCTTTCAATTCAAAAGCATAGTATTCCATTTATTTTTTTTAATTTTTTAATTTTTTAAAATATACTTAGATTAAATAAATGTTACACAAAAAATATAGGGATTCCCATACACCCCACCTCCCACACCTCCCACAACCACCCACATAAACATCCTTCATTAGTGTGGCACATTAATTACAATTGACAAACACATCCTCTGGCTTTGCCATTAAACACGTACCGTAGTTCACATTGTAGACCACACTCCCTCCCACACAGTTCTGCATGTTATGTGATGATATAAATTGGCCTATATCTGTTGCTGCAATGTCACTCAGGACAATTCCCAAGTCCCGAAAACGCTCCCCACCCCGAACCCCCTTTTTACAACTGCTTTTCCCTCTCCCTGCCCCCAGAGCCTCCAGTGGCCACTAGCTCCACATTAGTGTTGTAATTTCTTCCATTGCTGGAATCATAATATGTCTATAGTAGAATACCAGTAAGTCCACTCTAGTCCATAGCTCTTCCCCCAATCCCGGAAATTCTTGGATGGTGACATCCACTCCACCTCCAATTGAGAGGGGCCTTATATCCCATGGGGAAGATGGATGGGACTTTCTTTTTTTTTTTTT
>JAQZBX010104805.1:0-10912 GCA_029593785.1 Cabassous unicinctus
CTATGTGATCTTGGGCTAGTTACCCAGCCTCTCCATGACTCAGTTTCCTCATCCGTAAAATGGGGACTCTAGGAGTTACTACAGTATATCTGTTGATTATCTGCCCCACCAGATGGTAAGGCCTCATGGGGGCAGAGGCTTTACCTGTCTGCCTTACCTCCCATTTGGACCCATGTTGCCTTGCACGCCGCCTGGCATATAGTAGGTGCACAATGATATTTGTCATTTGAATGAAGGGAAACCACCTTCAGCTCCAATGGCTTGCCGTCTCCGCCCATCTGCTCCCCGCAGCACTAGAGGCTCCCGCGGGACTTGTTGCCGGGACATCCCACAAGCTGAACATCATCTCCACCATCTCCCCAGTGGCCCCTGGAGTTAATCACTTCCCACATCTGTGGGGGTGACCACTGGGAGGGCCCAATGAGACTGCTGCCCTGGGCATGTGGGGAGGCGCCGCAGAGGTGTGCCTTCCCTCCCTCCACCAGCACGCCGACACCTCTGCACCTCCCCCTCCTCCCAGGGCAGGCCTCCACGGCAGGGTGCAAGGTCCCAGGGCAGGGCCTGTTTGTGCAGAGGCCCAGCTCCTGATTGGGCGGATGACCTTGAAGTGGGGCAGGTAGGAGGGTGCAGAGAGGTGGTGGAAGTGTCTGTAGGGGTGGAGGAGGGAGCGGGGCCTGCAGGAGGGAAACATTCCTGGCACTAGAGGCACCTTCACCAGGACAGCAGCCTTGGGAGGGAGATTCCTGCATCCATGGGTAGGCGCCGGGAAGCTTGAGAGGGACATCAGCAGGCTCTCCTCTGAGCATGGCTTCCTTCCCCATTTCCTTAGTGTGTGTATGGGGCAGGGGGAGTGGATGGCATGACCCCCTCCATTCTAAGTGCTTGTTTCATGAGGTTGGGGGTCATGGACGCTTTAAGGGGTGGCGGTGGCTCTTGGCTGATGTATCTTCTGTGGACTGTTGTCACACATTGACTGCAACCGGTGACTCCCCAGGGCAGCCAGAGACTGCTGTGGGGTGGGATAGAGAGCTGGGAGGATGGGACTTGATGGTATCACGGGGACATTTTAGCTTGCGGGGGAGTCCTGAGGGTTTGTGGGTGCTTTAATACAACACAATTGAGCAGAGAATTGGAAAACTGCACCTGTTGAATTCTGACGAGCTGGGCTGCCTGTGGGCTGAGGAGCGGGGGTGCTCACTGGTGGGGGCCACGTGGTAGCAGAGAGGCCCACAGCACAGTCTGTCTCCCCCTCCCCCAGATTCCTAAGGCTTTGTAGATGAATCTTCCAGAAGTACCAACCCTGCCTGCCAATCTGGTAGGAAGATAGGGAGAAAGGTCCAGTGCCCTCTTCAGGACCTGCGTCCCTTAGACCCAGCCCTTGAGCAGAATGGGGAGGAGAGCAGGGATTTGTGTCGGATGAGTGCCCATCTCCTCCCTCTCCATTTGTTCTCCCCCACTCGCTGGCCCCCGAGTGGGAACAGGACCGAGTGAGCTGAGTCGGAGTTGCTCACTGCCTGAGAATTGCATCAGCCCCGCCTGGCAGGCTGGAGTGGGAGCCTGTTGCTATGGAGACTACCAGGCTTCAAACCAGTGAGGAGGTTGCTTTAGTCGCAGGGTGTGGTTTTCTCGTACTGTTGCCTGATAGGCACGCAGGTCTGCTGGGTCTGTATTCCCAGCCCTTCCGCGGGGAGCTGTGCCACTGCTTAGGGGGCATGGTGGGCAGCTCTCTGAAGGCCATGTGGGCATTGGCCAGGGGTGGCATGCGTGGCCAAGGGGCCCAGCGGCCATGCCAGGCCCACTCGGAGCCCTTGCTATCCAGCTCGTCTCTTGGCCCTTCTACCTAGTTTGGGGCGGGGGAGCATTTGATCAAATAAACCAGATTCTGGAGGAAGAGCAGGAACCAGAGTGGAGCCCATCACCCAGAAGAGAGGGCTGTTCTGAATCTCTGCCGATACCATTTGCCCAGTAACCACCTGACTGATCAGCCTTTTGCTCGAGATAGACTCCTCCGTCGGGCAGCACAGTCCCTTGGCTGAGATCCCTTCTCTCTTGCCTGCCATGGAAAGGAGATGCACAGCCTGTGCTCCAGGCACCTTGAACACTGCTCTGTGCCCAGCACACATCATCTTACCGTTTCCTCACCTCTACACCGGTGAGCAGGTAGTGCTGTCCCCACTTTGCAGAGGTGCAAACTCAGAAACCTAAAGACTTCAGTGACTTGCCCAGGGGATTAAACCCAAGTCTTTGGGCTCAGTGTCCCATGTTCTTTTGGGTACCAGATGCGCCCCAAATCAGGAGTTCTTAGGATGTCTAATAAAGAAGCACCCTGTTTGTGCTCTGGCGGAAAAGACCACGCCAGTCTCTTCCTAGGGGAAAACACAGGTTCTGTGTGGGGAACAGTTGATTTCCTAAGTGGAAGAATGAAAAGTGAGGGGTGTTGAGGTGTTGCCTGTGGACAGAGGAAAGCCCAGGTAGCAGTCGGTGAGGTCAGAGCAGAACGCTGGCCAAGCCGGGCTTGGTACATAGATTGAGTTTGGGATCTCCGGTGGGGGTCTAGGACTGACTGTCGGGGGAGTGAGGGGTTCAGTGAACTGGTCCAAGGTAGACAAGATTAGAACTAGAGGAGAACTGGGGCCTCTGTGAGAGCCTGGTACTCACAAGATGTGACTCACTGAACTTTGTGAGGCATAGTAATAGTAGCTGGGATGGGACTTACAAGGTGGAAGCACTCTTCTCGACACTTCCTGTATATTTACTCATTTCATCCTCACTGTAACCCTCTGACTCTGGCTACTATTATTATCCCATTTTGAAGTTGAGGAAACAGGCACAGAGAGGTTAAGTGACTTGTCCAAGGTCACACAGCTGGGATTGAACTGGTATTCAAGCCCAGGCAATCTGGCTCCAGAGCACGCACTCCTTAACCAATATGTTCTACTGTCTCCACTCTTACCTTCTGGAAAGGTGATAGCGAGTTAGCTTGTGTGACCCATGAGGGGATATGTGTGTGTGTGTGTACGCACACACGTGCACACGATACACCGGCATTGGGAGGCAGGACTCAGGACTGCCCTTGTGAGCTTCCGCGTGTTGATGGCTGGGACCCTGTGCGTCTGTACGAGCCCGGGCAACCTGTGTCTGTGCGTGTGAGTTCCCAGCCTTCTTCCTTCCCTGCCTTGCCTGACCGCTGGTGTGGTTCCCAGGAGGCTGGGTGCTCTGCCACCCCTGGCTTAGAGGTGGAAGATGGTGCATGTGCCTGGATCGCTTGCCTAACATCTGGCCTGGGCTCCCAGGAAAGAGCTCAGATCTAGGGCTGAGAGTGGACAGAGGCCAAAGGATGAGCAGGCAGTGAAAGCGGGACCACAGACGCCACGGTGTATGGGTCCTTCTCTTGTGCTTCTCTCCATGCTTGGGCAGCCTGTGTGCTGCCTACACAAGTTGCAGCTCCTTCATGCCCCTGAGAAGACACCAGACAAGCTGGGTTTCCTCTTGGTGTCTTTCCCAGGGCCAGGACTGCGGGGAGAGATAACGTCAGTGACACCTAACCGCCACTGGCATTCCTTGCAAGTGCTAGGCACTGGTCCAAGGGCTTTACTTGAACTAACTCATTTAGGCATCATAAGAGCGCTAACAAATAGATACATTATTAATATCATTTTAAATATGAGGAAACTAAGGCACAGAGAGGTTAAGTGACTCACCCAAGGTCACACAGCTGAATCTGGGATTTGAATTTGGGTAGGCTGGCTGCAGAGCCAGGGCTAGTCAAACACTATACACTACTGCTTGCTCTCATGGGTCCTAGAGGAAGCCTCCAGGCGCTGTAACCCTCCTCTTGCCCCCAAATCAGAATTTTGCTTCCATTTTTAATGGGAGACTGGGATGTGCCTACTTGCCTGCCCACAGGTCTTGGGTGTGAAGTGTGACCTCTGACATCAGCCAGGCCTTGTTTTGGGGGCTCTGTGCCTCTTCGCTCCCATCATGCTCACATATCCAGTCATGGAAGGGACTTTTCCAGGCGCTCTCCAGGAGCAGACGTAATTGACCCTGGGGCCATTGCTCTCAGCCTCATTCCACCAGCCAGTCTGCTGCGGGTGGTCCCAGCATAAACACCTGGGGCAGAGCAGGTCCCCCTAGCCTCCTGGGCCCTGGGCCTGTCTTTCACGCCCATCCCCTCTGGCCTGGGATCTATAGCACCCACCCCATCCCACCCCCTTTTATGAGGGCCAGGTTGAGACATATTTTCCTTTCTACCCTCCTTCCCTGCCAGCCCCTGAGCCTGGTTCTTGGAAGAGGCTCTCTTCCTGTGGGAGGTAAGGCTGGCTTCTTTCACTGCCTGGTGGGAAGATGGAGCTGCTGTGGAGCTGGGTGGAGGGCTTGGGAAGTGGAAGAGGAGGAGAGGCAGAGCCAGAGAAGGTGGCGACCTGGGAGAAGTTTTGTTTCCAGCCATAACCCCTGGAGTTGGCCTGCACAGTCCAGCCACATTGCCTGTTGGCACTGGCTGGGGGTAGGGGCAGGTTGAAACCCAGAGTGGATGCCCAGGTGCTGCCTGCCTGGGGGAAGGAGTATTGGAATTGGAGATGGATAATGCCTGGCAGCCCCTGCTGGGCGCTGAGCCAAGCTTGTCTTGTTCTGGGAAGTTGGCAGCAAAATAGACGTGAGCTCTGGAGGTGGGCCCTGCTTTTATAACTCAGAAGGTGACTCCAAAGCCCTCTTGGGAAGCTGAACCAGCTCTGGTTCTGCCTCCTAGCCCCCTGCTCATCTCCGTGAGAGGGTTTCTGCCTTGCTGCTCCTCCCCTGCTCCTGGGCTTGCTTTGCGTGTCAGCAGTGAGTCGTGCTTGGGGCTCAACCTGGGATGGGCCCGTTGACTCAGCCCAGGAGAGCAGGTGGGCCACCAAGTTGGTGGGGGAGGCTTGGCCTTCTGGTGCGGCCTTCTACCAAACACCTGGCACCAACCTGCTTGCCTGAGGAGATTCCCGCTGTCCTTCCCCTCTGCCCCCAGAAGAGGGTGCTGGGTTCCCGGTTCTCTCCCGGTCAGGAAGGGGTGGCCATGGTTTACCGTGAGGCCAGCTGGGTGGTGGTAGGAGAAAGGGCCCATCAGCTCTTCCACAGGCACTGGGAAGCGTGTGCAGAGCTTCCTTGAGACTGGGCTTGGCTGGCTGACCTCATGGGGAGGAATTGGGGTTTACTAGAGTTGGCTGGTTCTGTTGTGGAAACAAATCAATCCTGAAATCTCCACGACAACACGGCAAGGCTTGCTTCTTGCTTAAGGCAGCAGCCCCTCGCTCTGTATGGTCATTTGGGGATCCAGCCTGAAGGAGGTTGCACCTCCGAGGTCACTGCAGCAAGGGAAGAGGGAAAATGGAGACCCGTGCGTGGTTTTCACGGCCTCAACCGGGACAGGGCACGTGTGATATCCGAGGACATTTTCCCCGGCCAGCCGTAAAGGCTTGGAAAGTGTGGTTCTTGGTGTGCCCGGAAGGAGAGGAGACCCAGATATTGCTGAGTCCTGGCACCACTGACCACACAGGGGCAACAGGGTTGTGTGAAGGAGGCCTTTGAGGGGCCTGCTCCGGAGCCATGGGGTCGTGGTATTGGTGGCAGGTGGCTGACTGTACCTTCCAGGGCACCATGGGGATTTGTGTGTCCCTGACCTCAGGAGAAGTGGCAGAATCATTATTGTCATTGTCATGATCATCATAGCCATCACCTTCATCTTCTCCTTCATGCGCTAGTCACCGTGCTGAACTATTTGTGCACATCACCTTCTGGAACCCTCGATGACCTACTAGTCCCATTTAACATTTGAGCAACCACAGCTCAGGGAGGGTAGAGAACTTGCCCATGGCCACACACCTCTAAGTCATGGACTGTGTTTGCTGGCCAGTCTGGGTGCCTGTGCCAATGGAGAGGCTTCAGGGCTGAGCAGAGCCGTGGCAATCAGAGGTGGCAGGGCACTAAGGAGGCATGCCTCTGTGTGTGTGTGTGTGTGCACACGCATGCGTGCATGTATGCATGTGTGCATGTGGGTGAAGAGCAGAAATGGGCTGGCTGGGTGAACCGCATTGCCCTTCTCCTGCTCAGCCCTCACTTGGCCTTACACTGCCAAAGGAAAGGTGATTGTGGTGCCTGAGGAAGAGGACACTGGACCCGCGGAGGGTCCTCTCAGCACCTGTCTCAGTGGGTTACACACGAAAGCCAGGGCAGGCATCACCACCGGCACTCTGGAGGTGATGATGGAGGGGAGAAGGAGGTGAATTTCAAGGCACCCTCTCATGGCCCTGTTCAATCATGCAGGGAGGCTCTGGGTAGAAGCCAGCAGCTTGAGCTGAGTGGCAGCGAGCAATGGGCAGAGGCGTGGAGTGTCTGTGGGGATGTGTGTGAGTGTGTACAAGTGTGTGCAAGCGGGAAATGTCTTGGCTGGCCTTTGCATTGAGGGGCGGGAGCCTGGAGCCTGGAGCCTGGAACCATTGGCTCTGGAATTGGAGGGAGCCCTGGGGCCGTAGATCTACGGTCAGGGGCCGTAGATCCTGGTCCCAGATGCTGCGGATGTGCCAGGCAATTCCGAGAGTCTCACTAACCTCTCTCGATCTCGCATGACTTCTCATCTCTATCTGTTCCCTGAATGCCATTTAATTTTTCATAAATACCCTGAGGACTCATGAAACCATAGATGGGAGAGGGGCTCTGAGGAGGCTGTCCCGAGCCAGCCATAAGGGCAGTTGTGTTTGAAGGCCCCTACGTACCGGTCCCTTGGCTCTCCCATGTGGCCTCCTGGCTGCTCCCGCTGCTGCCGCTTCGGGGCTGAGCAGCGTCTTCCACCAGCTGGCAGGGAGGAGGGAGGAAGAGCAGAGGCTTCCATCGGATCCTTCCAGACCGTAACTGTTATCACAGCTTGAGGTTCAGAGGGGAAGCAAGAAGCAGGGTAAAGCAGTTAACTCTAGCGAGCATTGGAACTCCCGTAGGATTCGTCAGAGTGACCTCCTGGCCCCAGCCCCTAAATAATTGAATTGGCCGTTACAGGGACTGAGTTAGCCAGCAATTATCAAGTGTCTGCTGCGTGCCGAGTGTCATGCCAAGTGTCGTCTGGGTGCCACGAATAATACAAAGTAGATCCAGGTGGGCTGTTCTTGATCTCCAGACTCCTGCCATCTAGTGGGGAAGCCAGGATATACAAATACCCAAATGAATACAAACTGAGTTTATTTGTGGATCAAAAAATAAAATTTGTGTGTGGGGGGTGCAGTTCTGGTTGACCAAATTCTTTACTGTTTCTGAATTCTTTTTTGTTGTTGTTGTTTGGTGTCTCTCATTACTCTTCAGAGCAGCCCTGTGAAATGAGCCAAGTATCTGTGCCATTCCCTTTTTACAGATGAAGTAGTAGAGGCTCACAGAGAATGAGCATCTTGCTGGAAGTCTTGTAGAGCTGGACCAGGATCAGGATCTGAATCCACCTGACTCCTGGCCCCGTGTGTGTCTCATACTCCACTGGTGGCTGATGGGCTACTTATGATAGAGCTGGCAGAGCCGAGTCCCATTTGGGGTCTGCACCTGTCACTGCGTCTGGTGCAAAATAACTTAGGCAATGTCTGTTGAAGGAATATTGTCTATTTATACACACAGTAAGCTTTTCCTGACTCTGCCCTGCATCTTGGCAAGGCCATTTGGCCATTCTGAGCCGTTGTTTCTATATGTTACTTGAGCATATAACTACCTTTCTTCCAGTGGTGAAAGCCCCCCTGCCTGGGAGGGGGATTAGGTCAAAATAGAAAAAGCAATAGATTTGGTTCAAAGAACAGAATTCAGGTTGTGACTCAATTATTTATTAGTCGGAAAAAGACCCAGAACCTTTTGAGCCTCAGTTTCCCCCTGCGTAAAATGGGGAAAGTAATAGCTACTCTGTCGATCTCCTTAGATTGTAAGGATAAAATGAGATCTGAGCTGTAGGCTTTCTGTGTACACAGTGCAGATATAAGTCAGCATTTCTCATCCATCGCTGAGCCTGGAAAGCGAGGAAGCCGCTCTCCCGTCTCTGCCCAAGGGCCCTTTGCTCTTTCCTCTCTGCCCCCAGCTATTGGCGCCCGAGACCTAAAGATTCCTTTGTTTCAGGCTTCGGAGCTCTTGGCTTCTCTAGGCAGCCTCGGTCTCTGTGTGGCTCCCCAAGGGAGCCTGGAGGAGGTGGCTGATCGGCTAGCATCTCCATGGCAACCAGAGAGACGCTGGTTCGAGGGGTGTGAGGGGGGAGGAGGCTTGAGTCTGTTCCCAGCAGCGGAGGCGGAGCCAGAACCCAGAAGTGCAGCTCCACTGGCTGCACCTCCAGGAGACAGCTGTCCCAGCGCCTCTGCCCCACCTTCCAGTTGCCTCTTGGCTGGGTCAGTGCTCCAGCTCCAGGCTGTCCTTTGGTCCAAGGGCTGCTACAGGCTGAGGCTAGGGGCCCTGCGTGAATGGGACAGGGGCTGCCTGAGGCCAGGGCTGCACATGGGACCCCTCTTGTAATAAAGTGCTGCCTCCTCCTCCACTCTTCCCAGGCAAACCCCACGGTCCCTCAAGACTTGGTGCAAGCCCTGCCTCTGACAAGTAACTCTCCCCACTCCGACTGAATTTATCATCTCATACCTCTTCAGTGGACTCTCTGAGTGTTAGTTCTTTGGGACTTTAAGAGTTGTGACCTGAATCCTTGCCTCAAACTGGAGTTTCTCAACCTGACTATTTATTACTCTCCCTTGGAAAGCTTTGTAACAGTCCTGATGCCCAGGCCACACACCACCAATTCAACTGCAGACAAGTTTGGAACCTGTGTCCCAAAACTTAAATTAGAGAAGTTGTGGGTTTGCAGAGCAATCATGCATAAAATACAGGGTTCCCATACACCACCCCACCACCAACACCCTGCATTGTTGTGGAATATTTGTTACAATTGATGATAGCACATTTTTATAATTGTACCATTAATTAAAGTCCATGGTTTAACTTAGGGTTCCCTGTTTGTGTAGTGCAGTTCCACGGATTTTAAAAAAAAATGTATTCTCTTACCCTGTAGACAGCCTAACATTTCCCCTTTGATCACATTCAGATATATATGTCAGTGCTGTTGACTGCATTCACCCACATCCATTGCCTAGACATTCCCATCGTTCCACATAGGAGCCCTGTTCGTTTTAAGCCTTAACTTCCCATTCCCTATGCCCACCCTGTCCCCTGGTAACTATAGATTCTGACTCCATGAGTTTGCTTATTCTAGTTGTTTCAAATCAGTGAGGTCATACAATATTTGTCCTTTTGTGTCTGGCTTATTTCACTCAACATAATGTCTCCAAGTTTCATCCATGTTGTCACATGTGTCAAGACTTAATTCCTTTTTACGGTTGAATAATATTCCACTATATGTATATACCACATTTTATCCATTCATTGGTTGATGGACACCTGGGTTACTTCCATCTTTTGGCAATTGTGAATAATGCCACTATGAACATCAGTGTGCAAATATCTGTTCGAGCCCCAGCTTTCAATTCTTTGGGATATATTCCTAAATAGTGGGATTGCCAGGTCATACGGTAATTCTATACTTAGCTTGCTGAGGAACCGCCAAACTGTCATCCACAGCAGCTGCACCATTTTGCATTCCCACCAGCAATGAATGAGTGTTCCTGTTCCTATTTCTCCGCATCCTCTCCACACTTATTTTGTTTTGTTTTTTAACAACGGTCATTCTAGTAGGTGTGCCAAACTGTTTTTATTTTATTTTTGATATTATTTTAAGGACTAGAAGACCCCTGAGGGTAGTACTCAGGAAGTAGACCAGGGCAGAACTGATAAGAGCCACTGTTCTCTTGTCCAAGGTCACATGGCTCTTAAGTGGTAATACTGGGATTAGAACCTGCGTCTGACTCCAAAGCCTATGCTCTTGACCACTGCTGGCCTGGCTCCCACCCAGCAGAAAGCAGGGGGCACTGAGATGGAGGCAGCTTGTCCCATGGGAAACACTCTGACCCCCAGGACAGCTCACCTTGGTGCCGTGCTCCGACTGAGGGACTCCCAGTGCTCTCTCCTGGGTCATCTGGGGGGTCACCTGGGCCCTGAAGGTGCTCACTCCCCTCCTTGGCTACCCTACAGCCCCATCTCAGAGCTCCATCCTCCACTTCCTTCAGTGGTCATGGACTCTGCCACAGCCTCCTTCCCCCTCTTGCTGCAGGGGCGAGCACGGGACAGCCTACCACCCCCCTGCCCACTTACCATTATACCTGGGCTCAGCACCTCGGACACCCTTTCCCTGGCTTGGCCTGGTGTGTCTGACTTCAGGCATGTCTGCTCTGCCTTCGGTTTTGTGTTTGGGAATAACTGCGTCAGGCTAAGGAGTTGAGCCCCTTTTCTGTGCGAGGGCTGCTAGCACACACACAAATCGGCTTTCCGGGGGAAGCAGCCTGGGCACTGCCCCACCCCATCTCCTCCAAGAGGGCTCTGGGCTTGGAGCCCCCACTGGGCCTTATCTGGGTTTCTCCTTTGGAAGCCAGGCCTCTTGGAAGAGACACCCTCCCTCGCCATCTCTGTTTCCTCACTGCCCGTTTACTCATCTCTCGCCACCACGGTTGGCCCGTGCTCCCTCTGAGTCTCCAGACATGCTGTCCCCCAGGCCCCCCCGTGCCCTCCTAATTCCTAAACCCAGTGCACTTTTCCATCTTTGTTATCCTGGACCCTCTACAACATCTTACACTCTTTTTTTTTTAAAGATTTATTTATTTTATTTATTTATCCCCCCCTTGCTGCTTGTGCTGCTGTGTCCATTTGCTGCGTGTCTTCTCTGTGTCTGCTTATCTCCCCCTTGCTGTGAGGTCTTGCCGCATCAGCCCACGGCACGAGCCGGCCTGCCCTCACAAGGAGGCCCCGGGAAGCGAACCCGGGGCCTCTCATA
>JAQZBX010104806.1:0-10914 GCA_029593785.1 Cabassous unicinctus
AAAAAGGGGGGTGTAATGATGTTGACTAGTTGTTCCTAAATATTCTGGATACAATTATAAAAGAGAGGAATGAGCTCAAGTCATCAAATTCACCACCTAAACACCACTTGAAGGAAAAAATTTATTTCTTGTAGCCACAGACTTGAAATTTCTGAAAACCAGACCCAGAGTCTCATTGTGCAAGTGGCTGAATTACAATGTAAACAAAATTTCCAACTTGCAGGGTGTCTTCTGTTAAACTGATGGCAACAACTAGAAAAAATCCTGAAAATTTACTGTGAATCTCTCTCCTCCCATCCTTCCCCAAAGAGACCTATGGCCTTTTATCAGGGTAACTGTACATTGTGGAAAAGGAATTGATCAGATTTTGGGGGATAATTAGACACTGGTTCAGAAGTGACATTAATTCCAGGAGACCTAGAAAGTCACTGTGGTCCACCAGTCAGAGTAGGGACTTATGGAGGTCAGATGATCAAAGAAGTTTTATCTCAGGTCTTTTTCATAGTGGATCCAGTGTGTGCCCAGATCCATTCTGTGGTTATTTCCACATTCTGGAAGGCATAATTGGAATAGACATACTCAGGAACTGGCAGAACCCCTACATTGTTACTTGAGTTGTGGAATGGGGCCTATTATGGTAAGAAAGGCCAAATGGAAGCCACTAAAACTGCCCCTTCCTTGAAAAATAATAAATCAAAAGCAATACCTCATTCCCGGAGGAACTGCAGAGTTTAGTGCCACAATCAAGGACTTGAAAGATGCAGGGATGGTGATTCCCATCAAATCCCCATTCAACTCACCTAGTTGGCCTGTGCAGAAAATAGATTGATTTTGGAGGATGACAATGGATTATTGTAAACTTATCCAGGTGGTAACTCCAAGTACAGCTTGGGGCAGTTTAAGATTATGAATTCCAAAAAAGAGATTATATTTGTAAACTGGTCTGTTCTTCTGGGTGTGATCCCCTTTGATTGTATTAGATTCAGCTGAAATGTCTTTGATTAAATTATGTTAAGATTAGGGCTTTACTTCCACCACTTCACTAGGGTGTAACTCAGGTTAAGTCCCCACCACCTTGGTGGGCTGATAAAAATGGGCACTCACGCAAGAAAACACAGAAGGAGATACATGGGAAGAGCGAGCTGCATAGATGCCAGAGGAGAGAACTTTGTCATGACATAGCAGAAGTGAGAACTTTGATCCTGCAGCCCAGGAAGAGAGACAAGCCCTATGCCAGCCTGTATCTGAGAGAGAAAGGCTGAACCCTTGCAGAAATTGGCAACTATCTTGCTTCAACACATGGCAACTGACTTTGGTGAGAAACCAACCTTGAGTTTGAATCTTTAGGGCCTTGTAACTGTAAATTTTTACCCCAAATAAATACCTTTTATAAAAGCCAACAGATTTCTGGTACTTTGCATCAGCACCTTTTTGGCTAACTAAACACAGCTGGTATTCCAGATGTGGTATCATTGCTTGAGCAAATCAACACTTTCCCCTGGGACCTGGCATGCAGCTACTGATCTAAAAAATGCTTTTTTTCTCAATTGCTGTTAGTAAAGACCACCATAAACTGTTTGCTTTCAGCTGGCAATGTCAGCAATACACCTTCACTGTCTTATCTCAGGGTTAATCAACTTGCCAGCCCTATGCCAGGGAACTTGATCATCTCTCCCTCCCACAAGACAGCACACTGGTCTTTAAATTGGTGATATTCTCTTGACTGGACCTGTTGAGCCAGAAGTAGCAACTACTCTGGGCTTATTGGTAAGGAATTTGTGTATCAGAAGATGGAGATAAATCCAACAAAAATAGTGGGGACTTCCACCTTACTGAAAATTCTAATTGTCCAGGGGTGTGGGGCAAGCCAAGATGTCCCTTTTAAGGTGAGACATATGCTATTGCATCTGGCCTCTCCATCAACTGAAAAAAAGGCACAATACATAGTTGGCCTCTTTGGATTTTAGTGACAAAATATTCCATATTTGAGTGTGCTACTCTGACCAATTTGCCGAATGACCCAAAAGCTGCTAGTTTTGAGTGGGGACTGGAACAAGAGTAGGCTCTGCAACAGGTCCAGGGTGCTGTGCAAATTGCTTTGCCACTTGGGCTATATGATCCAGCAGATCCAATGGTGACGGCAGTGTAAGTGGCAAACAGAGTTGCAGTTGGGGCTGTGACAGGACACTATAGGAGAATCACAATGTAGCTGCATTGGATTTTGGAGCAAAGCCCTCTCATCCTTTTGAGAAACAGCTTTTGGCCTGCTACTGGGCCTTAGCAGAGACCAAATACTTAACCATGGTCCACCATGCTACCATGAGACCTGAGTTGCGTATCATGAGCTGGGAGTTGTCTGACCTGTCAAGCTTTAAAGTTGGGTGTGCACAGCAGCACTCCAGCATAAAATGGAAGTGGTATACATGAGAAGGGGTATGAGCAGGTCCTGAAGGCACAGGTAAGTTACATGAGGAAGTGCCAGAAATGCCCCCACTTCTGCCACCTTACCTTCTCTTTCCTAGCCCACAACTTGGGCTTCCTGGGGAGTTTCCTAAGATCAGTTGACTGAGGCATAGAAAATTCAGGCCTGGTTTATAAATGGGTCTGCATGATATACACCTATCACTCAAAAGTGGACAGTTGCAGCACTACAGCCACTTTCTGGGACGTCACTGAAGGACAGTAGTGAAAGGAAATCCTCCCAGTGGGAAGAACTTCGAGCAGTGCACCTGGTTGTTTATTTTGCTTAGGAGGAGAAAATGCAAGGAGGTGTGTTTGTGCATGATTTCATGGGCTGTTGTCAATGGTTTGGCTGGATGATCAGGGACTTGGAGGGAACATGATTGGAAAATTGGTGACAAAGAGGCCTGGGGAAGAGGTATGTGGATAGACCTTTCTGAGTGGGCAATAAACATGAAGATATTTGTGTCCCATGTGAATGCTCACCAGAGGGTGACTTCAGCAGAGGAAGATTTTAATCGTCAGGTGTATAAGATGACCTGTTCTGTGGCTACCAGTCAGCCTCTTTCCTGTGTCAATCTTTCCATTACCCAATGGACTCATGAGCAAAGTGGCCATGGTGGTAGGGATGGAGGTTATGTATTGCTTGAGCAACACGGATTTCCACTCACCAAGGAAGAACTGGCTATATCCCCTGCTGAGTGCCCAGTCAGCAGCAGAAGAGAGAATTTCCATTTCTAGTTCAGCCAGCCAGCTTCTCCTGGGGAAGTCATTGAAAACCTTCATCAGAGTTCCCAGCATGCAGCCTGCCCTATGGAATTTGGATTTGTTCATCTCCACAGCCGTGTGAGACAATGCATATAAAAATCTCATTGTATTTACATGATATTTACATAATATTTACTGTTGGTTTGCTCCCCTAAAGAACCCTGTCTAATACAATGGTATATAGTTAAATGATCTGAATGAATATGTGCATAGTTTAGAAATATTTATGATTTCAATTCTATTTGTTTTTATCCAAAATCTCCTTAATTACCCAAACCTCAAAGCTTTTACTATGTTCTACTTTTCATCTGTTTCCACTTACATCACTTATCTGTCTTACATCACTTGTCTGACTTTGTGATAATGCTTGCAATTTCAACAAAGAAGCAAATTAGAACCGAACAACAGACTTGGAAAGTACTTTCTATGAAAGTCACTTTTTAAAGTAACCCAAATTTCCCTTCCTTGTTCTGCAGCCTTATTGCCATTTTTCTTACCCACGTACCCTGCAGGATTTCATTGAATTTCATATTGCCTGATTCCCCAAATCAGAGTAAAGCTTTCCTACTTTGGATTCCCTGTGCACTTACTTGGTTTAAACATGTTTCAAGGACAGATTTATTTGATGGTAAGCTGACCACGGGACTATCTACTTTCCTAAATTACTGGTTCCAAGATGGCAAGGGAATTCTCATTTAGCTTTTTAATTAACACTAGTCATAATTCATCCTTCAATTATACACAGAATTCTACTGTCGTTTGCAAATTGTAAATTTACTCTTTCATCACGCTTGACATCTCACTGTTTCCTACAGAGTTCTTGAAAGCATTCACCTTGTTTCCTTCATTTGCTCACATATTTAGGCTGCAAAGCAGTTAGGCATCTAATTCTGCCCTGTTAATGCTTTTCTTGTCTTCCATATCAGGAGTTACCTTTGATGTCCTCTCTCCTACATGCTCTGTCAATCTCTAAAGTCCTCCCCCTTCACAAGCAAAAGCAAACATAAAGTCGAAAGCAACAGCTATTGACTCGCTGCCTTAAGGTCACACTGCACTTTTAAAATAATAAATGGTGAATATAGTCAAATGTCTTTGCATTAGATGATTAATCAGTTTATTATTTCTGTTTATACTATTTCAAAGTTAATAGTTCATGAGCTTCTCCCTTGATTACAGCAATTAGTAAATGAAAATGTTTGCATTTCCACCAGTATGTTTACATTTCACAAGTCTTGCTTTTCTCACAGGGGAGTCCTAACAGCTCTAATCAAGGCCAACTACCTCAAATATACACTCAGCAAATATTGAAAATACTACCACCGATAATACATTTTTCATGCTTTAGACAAGGTTAAATTTCTTCCCTTATGCCATGCCACCATGGGTAATTCACTTCAGGGAAACTCTAGCTTATAAAAAATCTGCCTATTAAAAAATGATAAACAAGGAAGCAATACTTATTCATTTTATAGAGATAAACTAAAAGGGTTCTTTAAATCTCATACTCTCCTTTGCATCTAAAATATAATTTATCAAATAATATTGCCATGCAATATTTTCATAAACAGCCTGAGGGCTGTACTTCTACACATTTTATCCTATTGGTCTATAAGAGAAGAAAAGAGAATATATTTAATAAAAGAAAATTAAGAGAAAATAGCTGTACCGTGTCTTAAATCCTTAGATTAACATTAAATTATCATTGATTTACTCATCTCTCCCTTTATGAGATAATTCCCTGAATTCTAGAATTTTTCCATTGTTTTCCTACAGAACATTTACTTAAATTCTACTGGTTATTTAATGATTGCTTTACATTTTGTCAGGGGAGACTTACATGAGGAGCTCTTTTGGGCATTCCAGAAGAGTAATATAAAATGTGACTTTCATCTTTCTGTTTAAAAAAAAACCAAAACTCTGAAATACACACAAGCCTTTCTCTCCCTAGCTCAAGTGAAATGTTCCATTAGGTTGTTTCCCAAGGGATACACCTAGAATTATTTGAGCTTGGATTATTGTGAAAATGTACCCGCAGAGGTGCAATAATCCTGGATCTTTGTTCTTCATTGCTTGGAAGCAATTAAAAATGTTTTCAATTCAAAATGTTGAAATTCTCAAGATAAATTATATACAACGCCGTCTCTCTGCAAAGGTGGAATCACATGCAGTCTTGGTATCACTATTAAAATTTGGCTTTTAAATTATTTCTGGATTTAACAAATGCCCATTCAAATCTCTGCTTCTGCTCTCCCTTGTGCATGCATTTGCACAAGAGCTGGTGTAAGTGCAAACACACACAAACATAGACACACACACACACACACACACTGCCCTTTAATTTATTTGGTTGGTTTGTCCTTATTGACCCTGGAGAGTTTATTTTCAGTAAAGACATCGTTGTACAACTATATATAAAATTGTTCTAAAGTCTAAATGTGTTCTAATGCATATTGGGGACAGGGATGTTGGGAAGCAATTTAGCCTGAGGCTCAGAATAGAATTTGGAAATTCTGCCAAATCTGATCTAATAAAGAAACATTTGAATTTTTATTAGGCATCATAATACAAAATGGAGTTTGTGGTAGGAAGAACAATCCCCAAATATAGTGCCCAAGAATATCCACTGGATGCAAGAAGAAAATATTAGAAGTTATTTTCTATTTTTTTATTTTTTATTCTTTTATTGAAGTATATCATTCATACACGAACATACATAAACAGTAAGTGTGTAGTAAAAGTTGTGAACTTACCAAACAAACATGCATAACATCATACAGGGGTCCCATACATCAACCCACTACTACCACCTTGCATTGTTTTGAAAAATTTGTTAAAAATTATGAAAGAATATCGTCAAAATCTTACTACTAACTATAGTCCATATCTTATATTTGGTGTATTTTTCCCCCAACCCACCGTGTTATTATTTTTAAAAATATATTTTTATTACAGAAGTTGTGATCTTACAAAACAATCATGCACTTGTGTAGAATTCCCATGCAACACCCCTTTTAATATGGATCGTATCAAACTTGTCTTTTCCTTTGTAAATAATAATAATGAAATATTAACAATGTTATCTCTTCCAATCAAGAAAAGTGGGATGTTTTACCATTCATTTGAGTCTTCTTTAACTTCTTTAAGAAATTAAATAGAACTAGTTTTGTAGTTTTCAGCATAAAATTTTTGCAGCCTTAGTAAAAATTTTTTACTAGATATTTTATTCTTTTAGATGCTACTGTAAATAGAATTATTTTCTTGTCTATCTTTATGCCTATATCATGCTGGCTTGACCACTATAGCTTTGTAATATGCTTTAAAGACAGGAAGTGTGAGTCCACCGATTGGTTTTTCTATTTAAAAATATTTTTTGCTATGCAATATCCCTTTCCCACTCAAATAATTTTGGTAATTGACATTTACACATCTGCAAGGTAGGCTAACACTATTTAGTCTTCTAAGCCATGAATGTGGAATATCCTTCCATTTGTTTAAGTCTTCTTTAATTTCTCTTGGCAATGTCTTATAGTTTTCTGAATACAGATAATTAACATCTTTGCTTAAATTTATTCCAAGATATTTGATTCTTTTAGTTGCTATTTTAAGTGGTATATGTTTTCTGGTTTTGTCCTCAGATTGTTCATTTCCAGTGTAGAGAAACACTATTGATTTTTGCATGTTGATCTAGTATCCCACCATTTTGCTGTATTTATTAGCTCTAGGAGTTTCTGTCACTTAGGCTAATTTTCTTTTTTAATTTATAATTTATGAAAAATATTCATATATTACTATTCACTATAGTCCATAGTTTACTTTAGGTGCATTTTAGCTCAAATATATTTAAATGAAACAATTTTTACTATTTTTTAACATAAGGCCATTGGTGCCCTCGCTTGGCCAAATGTCAGACAGATGTGTCTCATAGTTAGGAAGGAGGTACTTGAGGGAAGAATGGGAGTCATAAGAAGAGGTTTATCATAGCACTTCACTCATTGGGTTTACTTTTAAGCCTTGGGGCAGATTTTAATTTACCTTTGTCTGGTTAAGAGGATTTATAAATTATCCAATTTTAACTAAGTTAACCCTTGCAAAATGAAAAAAAAAAGAGTGACTTAAAAATATCCCCTCAAAAACATCTGTGGAACAAAAATAATATTAATGAGGCCAGGGCAAATGCTCGAATACTGTACCTGAGGTAAGTGCTGATTTTAGGAGAGGAAGCTCATGCTTTTGAGAGGGCATTGGATTAAAAAGAGATTTTTTTGAAAATGTGTCCATTTTTTCATGATTCATGTTTCAGAAAACGATATGCAAGTCTCCTCTACTAAGTATAGACCTGCCATATGGTCTAGCAATCCCACTATTCGGTATATACCCCAAAGAATTGAAAGCAGAGTTACATGACCAGATATTTGCACACCAGTGTTCATAGCAGTATAATTCACAATTGCCAGAAGAGGAAAGCAACCCAAGTGTCTATCAGCTGATGGATGGATAAAGAAAATGTGGTATATACATACAATAGAATATTATTAAGCCATAAAAATGAATGAAGTCCTGATACATGTGACATCATGGATGAACCTTCAAGACATCATGTTGAGTGAAATAAACCAGGCACAAAGGGACAAATATTATATTATCTCACGGATTTGAAATAATTAGAATACTCAAACTCATAGAGTCAGAATCTAAAATATAGGTTACCAGTGGATGGGGTGGGGTTAGGGAATGAGAAGTTAAGGCTTAAAATGTACAGGGTTCCTATTTGAAGTGATGGAAATGTTTTGGTAGTTGATGGTGGTGACTGTAGCACAATATTGTGAATGTATTAACAACACTGAAATATGTATCTGAATGTGATTAAAAGGGAAAATGTATGTAACAGAATAAAATGATTTTTTAAAAACCCAAGTAACTACACTACACAAACAGTGAACCCTAATTTAACTGTGGACAATAGTTACTAGTACAACTATAAAAAATGTGCTATCATCAGTTGTAACAAACGGTCCACACCAATGCAGCATGTTAACAGTAGGGTGGTATAAGGGAATCCTGTGTTTTATGCATGATTGTTTTGTAAACCCACAACTTCTCTAATAAAGAAAAAATGAAAAACAAACAGTATACTATAGTGGTCTTGAGGCAGGCATTATTACATAACTCAATACTCTCTTGATTATGGCAAATTCTAATGATCAAATCAATAAGGTACTGTGGCAGTTTGAGATTTTATGAATCCCAAAATGAGAAATATTATGTTTGTAAACTATTCCTTTGGGTGTGATACTCTTTGATTGCATTCAATTCAGCTGAGGGGCCTTTGATTAGGTTACCTCTTAAAGATTGCTGTAGGGTTTTTTAGTGGACTGTGTCAGTGAGGAGGGACTCAGGTTGAGTCCCTGCCCTCTCGCTGGGTCTGATATAAACGGACACTCACTCAGACACAAGAAAAGAGAGCTCTGTCATTTTTTATCCTGCCATGTGACAGAAAGGAGAAGGCTCAAACAGCTGAGGGCCCAGGGAGAGATGAGCCATTTGCCTGATAGCTGACAGCTGGCCTTGGGAGATGAGCCGAACAGCTGAGACTGATATAGGAAGCCCTAAGAGACAAGCCCTATGCCAGCTCGCGGCTGAAATTGGGAAGAAAGCAGAGCAGCTGAGCAGGAGAGGAAGCCAGAGGGGAAGCAGAAACTGAGGCAGACGTTGGCAGCCATCTTGCCTCACCTCGCGGCAACACGCCAGGATCAACAGTTGCTGACTTTGGTGAGAAAGCATCTCTGGTGGTGCCTCGGTTTGGGCTTTTCATGGCCTTGGAACTGTAAGTTATTATCCCCAAATAAATCCCCATTAGAAAAGCCAATAGATTTCACTTCTGGAGGAGGCGGTGGTGAACAAGCTGGCTCTCATCAATTATTTCAAAACATTCCTTTTTGTAAAAAGAATTTCTTAGGGATCTCTACAGATTATAGGTAAATGGAATTTATTCTAAATGTAATTTGAAATATATGTCATATCAATTTTGATCAATACCCTGAAAATTATAGTTGTACTAATGTTCTATCCAGGTATAAAATTTAACACTTCTTAGTCATACTTTATTTTCTAAGATAATCTCCAGCAAAGCAGAAATTCTTTAACATGAAGGGCAAAGGTCAAAATTTACAAGAAAAAAGTTATAGGAAGAGAGAATGCAAGGAATAGAAAAAATTAAAATTTATAACTCCATCTTTTTTTTGTTTCTAAAACAGATGATTTTGGTTGGTGGGTACTTTCACTCCAAACAATAAGTTTGTGTGTATGTATGTATATATTTATTCTCTAAATACATAAATTATTGGCACATATTTTTGCTGATTTGATTACATTAACATCTCAATCTCTGGAAAATCTAGCATCAAGTAAACTTACATGCAATACCACAGGACAGCTTTACTGGAAAGTTAATACCAGATGATTTTAAATATATTGCCCTAGCTTGTTTTTTGAAAAGCACTGGCTTAAAATTTGTGGGACATCTTTGTGTGTTTTTGGTTGATGTGTGTGGAGCTCAGATAATGGCATAAATTCTTGGATCAGAAATGAAAATCCATTTTTTTTTTTTTTTTTAAATCATATCCAAAAGAGAACCAAATGGGTCTTCTGTTACGATGTGTTATCCCAGAGAGAAGAGTGCATCAGTTAAATTCTTCCTGGAGAGATCGAAATTGTTGCATCCTCAGAGCCTCTTTAAATATGGAAAATCATTTCAGCCTCCTTCACATTTCTTGGGCCTTAGCCACAGGCAGCTGAAATGAATTTTCCCAGCTGTTTCCTCTGTGCCTATTCTCTATGCCTATCAAGACAAATGCCCTCTTGACCCAGGGACTCTTAGAGTATCTACCCTGAATGTGTACAAGTTGGCTGCTCTCAGAGTCGTTGGTCATTATTTTCTGTAATTTGTGTTTGAGACATTAATGGACACCAAAATCTTTTCAGAGAGATTGTATTATTTTAGTAGAATAGCAATTGTCTTTTCTACTTTCACTGGTGATCTGTACTTAATATCAAATATTTAATAGGCAAATGTCAAAGTAGCATACTTTTAAGAGATTCTGTTTGGTGAGTTCTGTTTAGAGGGGATAATGATTTGTCAAAACGAATCACATGGTTGCCTATATACATTCATCCTTTATTTATTTTTTTTCCAGAGCAATGCAATAGCTTGATCCTTAATTATAATTAATTTTGTATGAAAGGAGTCTTTAAAAACTTGTAGATAGGTAAGTTGTATCTATGAGCTAGTAATACTAATTTTCTCTGTTTTCTCTTCAAGAACAGTGAATTGGTATCTGTGGGGCCTGGTCTCCAAATTCCTATATTCTGTTGTTCCATTTATAGTTACTGAGAGATTCCAAGTTGCTGTTCATGCTTCCATGTCATTTGGTACTTAAGATTTATAATAAGCAAATACTCACTACAAAGAAAAAAAGAACTTAGACAACTGAGAAAATTTTATGGTTTCAATTCAAGTAAATTGAATAAATAGATCTAACACTAGTTTGTTTCAATGATATAAGCATAATTCCATGCAAATTTTTAAATTATAGTAATTTACTTTCATAGGGAATTATACCAGAAGGTCAAATGTTTCCATTGTAAAATATCTTTGTATTTAATTAGTATCAAAAACCCCAAGTATAA
>JAQZBX010104807.1:0-10916 GCA_029593785.1 Cabassous unicinctus
TGGATAAGGCCCCACCTACATTACCAACAGTAATCATCTTAAATTCAACTGATTGTAAATGTTAATCACATCTACAAAATACCTCCACAGCAACACTTGGCAAATATTTGACTAATCAACAAGATGCTATAATCCTGCCACGTTGATATATAAAATTAACTACTACACCCTCCATCCATTTTCTTCTTGCACCCACCTGCCAAGAAGACCCATCTGTCAATTGTGTTAGGGCTTTTTCTTCTTCCCTAGCTGGTTATACAGATGTCTCCATATACACTTAGGTGCAAGCTGGGAAAGGACATTAGTGCAACTGTGACAAGTGATATGGGGTTCTGAAATTTCTGCTTAAGCAGTTTATTTGTACCCGGGTGTCCTGCTCAGGTCAGGCTCAATCTCAGATGTACCATTTTCATCTAATGATGGACTTTATAACTTGGTGGGTTAAGGGAAGTTTTGGACACAGTCACTTCATTATAACTATATAAAAAATTGCCTTAGAACATAGTGGCTTTAAACAACCAGTATTTATTATCTCACACAGTTTTTAAGAATCAGGAATTTAGGAGAGTATTCACTCTGTGGTTTTGGCTCAGAAACTTTCATGAGGTTTTATTAAAAATGTTGGCAGGTGCTGCAGTCATCTGAAGGCTTGAATGGGGCTAGAGGATCCATTTCCAAGAAGGCTACTCACATGATGGTTGTTATCTGGAGGCCACAGTTTCTTACAACATGAACTTCTCCATAGGGCTGCTGGAGTAACCCTATGACATGGAATCTGGTTTCCTGAAGAATAAGTAATCAAAGAGGGAGAAAGAAACCACAGCGCTTTGATTCTCAGGAATGCCTTACCATCTGTGGGAGGTCCCTATAAGTGTGAACCCATTGTAAATAGGATCTCTTGAAGATGTTATTTTTAGCCAAGATGTGGCAAATTGAACTAGGGTGGGCCTTAAATCTGATTAGTGGAGGCTTTATAATGAGAACCCAGAAGTCATAGATATACAAACGGAAAGGATCTTACCACATAATGGGAGACAGAAATACAGGCAAAGAACTCCAAGGGCTGCTGGCAGTCAGCACCAGAATGATCTGGTCTTTAGAGAGAAAACAAGCCTTGATGATATCTTGATTTTGGGCATCTGCTAGCCTCAAAACTGCAAGTCAATAAATTCCCATGTTCAATGCAAACCACTGCGTTGTACTTGTGGTAGCAACTCTGGCAAGCTAAGATACCATCACTTCTCCCAATTCTGTTGGCCATGCAAACCAACCTTGATATAATGTATGATGGAACTGAAAAATGGGCATGAATACCATGAAGCCGGGATCACTGGAGGCCATCTTGGTGTCTGGCTACCACAGTGTCCATGTTCAAGTGCCTTAGCTCTGCCAGGGACCAGTAACACCAATGGCTGTTTCTCAAATGGCAACTACTTCTCTGCTGCAGGTGGCATGCTTTTACTCCAAAACCTCAAGATTCTTCGTTCTAATACTCCCATTGAATCTTGCTGTTAGTCCCATACCGCATCTTGCCCCATTACTGACATCTCAAATAACTTAAGTTTTCTGTATCTTATGGACTAAGCATCAGAAATAATTGTATCATGGCCTGGACCTACAGTTCCTGACCTCTAAATAAAGCCAGCAGCTGAGGGCGAATGTGGCTCAAAAGGTTGAGCATCCATCTCCCATGTGGAGGGACCTGGGTTGGATCCCCAGGACCTCCGGATAAAATAAATAACAATATGGAATAAATGCGGGCCTCCAGGCCCTGTGCACGGGCATGCCAGTCCCCGCTAAGCCACACAGCAAGATGATAATATAACAGGAGAGTGACACAGGGGAGAGCCAAGATGAGACGTGCTGAAAAAAAAACCAGGAACTGAGGTGGCACAAGTGGTAGAATAAATATATAAATAAACATATAAATAAAGCAAGCAGCCTTCCATATCACCCAGAACATGGACTTGAGCAATATTCCTAAATGTAGAACATGTCACCCATAAAAAAATTATTAATGTTAAGTAGTTCCCTTGCTGAGTGCCTTTATGTTTTTCTCCTAGGAACAAAAGCTCCATTACCATTTCTACAAATCCCTGCCATCAAACACCCTTGGCTGTTCTAACAACCTTACAGGTTATTATAGTAATTGAGGTCTTTTGGATTCTAGTGGTTAAGGGACACCATCTGGCCTCTATTGCTTTGGGGTGTTATTATCATCTTGGATGTAAATGAGCCAAGTTCTGTGACCACCTCTCCACCCATTATCCCATTCTACAGAGGACAGTCACTACTGAACTTCATAGAGATGCTGGTGTCCTTCTCTCTAATGCATTCCTAATGGCCTTGATTAGCAGTGTGTCCTCTTGGTGCTCTCATGCAACATAATCCATTGGTGGGTCTTCTGGCCTTATGTAACATATTTGTTCCACCAGGTCTATTTCACTCTTCTTCTACCAAGCATTTCCACTTTACTGAGAATTGGTCACCATATTTTTTAGGCTCCAAGGGCTATACTAGAGGTGAGTTTGCTCCATACCTGGAGTTCTGGTAGGCAGAATTCCAGTATGGCCCTGTGGTGGTTTCATGCTGGGTGGATCCCAGAAAATCATGTCCTTAGGGATAATCCATTTCTGTGGGTGTGGGACACTTTTGATTGGATTGCTTCAGCTGAGGGCCTTTGATTGGATTGCTGGACCCAGGATGGGTCTTGGTCCTCTTGCTGGCATCCTCTTTAAATGGGGGACTAAAAGCAGCAGATACACAGGGAAAAAGTGACAGACACAGAAAACCCCCAGAGGCTGAAAGAGAGGTCCTGGAAGCTAGAGCCTGGAATCAGTGGAGCATGAAGGCACAGAGGCTGAAAGAGATAACACTTGAAGGAGAGGAGAGAGATGAGCCATATGCCAGAATGCCCGCAGCTGAGCTTGGGGAGAGCTTCACTTTATTTCTTGATTTGGACAGAGTTGCCATTGTGCCCTGCCATATGACTGATTGCCCACAGCTGAGCTTGGAGAGAAAGCATCTTTAGATGATGCCACTGTGTGCCTGATCACCTAGAGTTGATCTTCAGTGAGACAGCATCTCTGATGATGCCTTGATTTGGAGATTTTCACAGCCTCAGAACTGTAAGCTTTTAACCTAATAAATTCCCATTATAAAAGCCAACCGATTTCTGGTATATTGCTCCCAGCACCTTTTAGCAAACTAGAATAGGCCCCCATGGTCTCAGCCTCCTGGTTTTACTCCTATGAATATGTTACATTAAGTGACAAAATAGATTTTGCAGATGTAATTAAGATTACCAATTAGTTGACCTTAAGATAAGGAGGTTGTCTGTCTAAGTTTAACAAATATATGAGCACTTTAAAAGCAGAGGTTTTTCTCTTGCTGGTACCAGAAGGAGAATTCAGAGATATTTAGAGTATGAGAAGGATTCCATGGAAGAAGTTTGATGAGAATTTTATGCAGCATGATAGAGAAAGCTTAAATTGCCTTGTACACATAATAGTAAAAAATATGGACACTGAGAACAGTGTCAATCAGAGCTCAGAAGGAAGTGAGGAATGCGTTATTGGAAACTGGAGGAAGGAGTTATTCTTATTATTAGTGGTAGAAAATTCAGTGGAATTGTTCCTGCAGTATTGTGGAAAGCATGATTTGACAACGATGAACTTGGATATTAAGCTGAGCAGATTTCTAAGCACACGGTTGAAGGTGGAGACTACTTTCTTGCTGCTTATAATAAAATTCAAAAAGAGAAAGAGAAATTGAGGGAAGAAGTTTTAAACAAAATGGAATTGGGGCTGATGATGTTGAAAATTCTCTGCTCTATAGGTGGCAAAAGATGCTAAATTAAAAGATTTGTTATCAGGAAAGCCTGCTCTAGAGAAAAGACTTCAAGAGTGACTATTTGAAGTTTTGCTAAAACCTCAGAAAGATCTAAAGGTTTCTGTACTTTTCTGTGTATGTACTTTAATGTGCTTTTGGATTCTCTTTGCACTTGCAAACAGAATCTGAAAGCACATTAAAAGAATTATACACCACGATCAAGAGAGTTTTATTCTAGGTATGCAAGGGTGGTTTAACACAAGAAAATAAACCACATTGATAAATTGAACAAGAAAAATCATATCATCCTCTAAATTGATGTAGAAATGCATTTGCCAAAATACACCACACTTTCTTCTTAAAAAACACTCCAAAAGATAGGAATAGAAGGAAACTTTTTCAATTTGGTAAAGTGCATGTATGAAAACCTACAGATAGCATAGTACTCTATGGTGAAAGACTGAAAGCTTTCCCACTGAGATCAGGAACAAGTCAAGGATGCCTGCTGTCACCACTGGTATTCAATATTGTGCTAGAAGTTCTAGTTAGAGCAATTAGGCTAGACAAAGAAATAAAAGGAACCTTAATAGGAAAGAAAGAAGTAAAACTTTCACTGTTTGCTGATGACATGATCCTGTATCTAGAAAATCCTGTAAAGTCCACAAAAAAGCTATTAGAATTATTAGAAAAGTTCCACAAAGTAGCAGGATACAAGGTTAATATGCAAAAAATCAATATCGTTTCTATACACTACTGATGTGCAATCTGAGGAGGAAATCAGAAAAAAAATTCCATTTAAACTAGTGACTAAAACAATCAAATATTTAAGAATAAACTTAACAAAGGACATAAAGGAGCTGTATTCAGAAAACTACAAACCATTGTTAAAAGAAACCAAAGAAGACTTAAATAAATGGAAGGACATTTTGTGTTCATGGATTGGAAGACTAAATATTATTAAGATGTCAGTTCTACCAAATTGATTTACAGATTCAACGCAGTCATTTTGCAGAAAACAAAAAGTCAATAATCAAATTTTTTTGGAAGGGTAAGGGTACCCCAATAGCCAAAAAGGACTTAAAAAAGAAAAAAGTTGGAGGAGTCTCACTTCCTGACTTTAAATCATACTACTTACCTACAGTGGTAAAAACAGCATGGTAATGGCATAAGGACAGACGGAGTGACCAGTGGAACCTAATTGAAAACTCAGAAATTGACCCTCCACATTTACAGTCAAGTGATTTTTGACAAGGTTTTTAAGCCCATCCAGCTGGGCCAGAACAGTCTATTCAACAAATGGTGCTGGAAAAACTGGATTTCCATATCTAAAAGAAAGAAAGAAGACTCCTATGTCACACTTTATACAAAAATTAACTCAAAATGGATCAAGGACTTAAATATAAAAACAACAACCATAAAACTCCTATGATACAATGTAGGAAAAATCTTCAAGACCTTGTGGTGGGTGGTAGTTTCTTAAATCTTACACCCAAAGCATGAACAACAAAAGAAAAAATAGATAAAAAGGACTGCCTGAAAATTCAACACTTTTGCAACTCAAAAGACTTTGTCAAAAGGGTGAGAAGTCATCTGACTCAACAGTAAAAAATATTTGGCAATCACATATCTGATAAGGGATTAATATCCATGATATATAAGGAGACCATACAACTCAACAATAAAAAGACAAAGTATCCAATTTAAAAATGGGCAAAAGACTTGAAAAGACAAATGTCCAAAGAAGAAATACAAATGGTGAAGAAAGACATGAAAAAATGTTCAACATCACCAGCAATTAGGGAAATGCAAATCAAAACTTCAATGAGATATCATTTCACACCTATTAAACTGGCTGTGTTTAAAAAGTCAGAAAACTGTAGATGTTGGAGAGGATGTGGAGAGATAGGAACGCTTATTCACTGTTGGTGGGAATGTAGAATATTACAGACATTGTGGAGGACTGTTTGGCAGTTCCTAAGGAAGTTGAATATAGACTTGCCATAGGACCTGGCAATACCATTGCTAGGTATATACCCAGAAGGCAGTGACACGAATAGACATCTGCACATCAATGTGTATAGCAGCATTACTCACGATAGTCAAAAGTTGAAAATAACCCAAGTGTCCATCAATTGATGAATGGATAAACAAATTGTGGAGTATATACTCGATGGTATATGATGCAGCAGTAAGAAGAAATGAAGTCATGAAACATGAAAACATGGATGAACCTGGAGGACATTATGATGAGTGAAGCAAGACAGACACAAAAGGACAAATACTGTATGATTGACCTGATATGAACTTAATATGTGAAATATACATATATTATGTAAGGTATGAATATGGGTAGAATTGCATGTATGACTGTTTTTCCTTGAAGCTGAACAAATGTAATTAATACTACAAAATGTTAATATCAGACAAAAAAAAATTATACTAAGTGAAGGAGACCAGACACAGAGTACTCCATATTGTGTGATTCCATTTATATAAAATGTAAATATAAATCAATTTATAAAGATGAAATGAGATTAGTGGTTAAGTAGTTCTGAGGAAGGAATGCTAAGAGGTATGGGGTCTTCCTTTTTGGTGTAATGAAATTGTTCTAAAATTTTTGAGAGGATGAATGCACTACATTGTGATTATACTAAAAGCTATTGATTATACACATTGGATAGAATAGCCAGAAACAGCTGCTATGTACAGTGGGGAAGCATAGAGAGATTGAAAGGTGAGGAATTTTCTTGCTTGTCTGTTTTTTGTTTATTATTATTATTATTGAAATAATGAAAATGCTCTAATAATGATTGAAATGATGAATACACAACTATGTAGTTGTAACAAATACCATTGATTGTACACTTTGGATGAATTGTATGCTTTATTAATATCTATCAATAAAACTGATTTGTTTAAAAAAAAGATTTGTTATAGGAAAGCCTGCTCTGGAGAAAAGACTGCAAGTGTGACCGACATTTTACTAAAACCTCAGAAAGATCAAAAAGTTATGGGAATCCCTGTAATTTCTGTGTAATATTTAGATAATCTAGGCACCTTTTAAAAAAAACACATATATATAAAAAAATAACATTTATGTATGCAAATGCATATATACGCATATATATTTATGTATCCTTTTACAAATATTGGTATGTATTGTGAAAAATTTGATTTTTACCCACAATAAAAAAAAAGTCATAGTATTCATTTACTAGAGTTTAAGGATATGGCTCGCAGTTCTTCTCAATCACACAGATCACCTCTAGAAAGCTTTGCGAAATTGTCCCTCCAACACCTCAGGTAGATGCCAAATAGAGACAGGATTATCACAAAATAATTTGTGAATGTGATTTTGTTTAATGAAGTTAATCCCCATGAAATACACACAAGGCCCACAAGGTTCATGGCAAAATTATATCTGCAGAAACCTGCCAGGGTGGACTGAAATGTATAGGAAGAGTACAAAATGAAAGAAGGCCATCAAACTTCCAAAATTCTACAAGCAAGAAACAAGCTGACAAAACTACTTAGCTACATGAGGTTTAATCTGTGCAGAATTGATAAGAATGTTGTTTGTAAATCTTTGGAAATGAATAGAAATGGTTAAAGCATATCAGGGTGTTTGTGACTAGCAGAGCTATTGTATGGGTAAGACAGTGGATGAAAGGGAAAGTCTAAGGTCATGTATATTACCAGAAGGAAAGCTAAAAACTGTAACATGGTACTGTTTGTGATAGTAAAACCTCATGTAAAACATGAATATGGGTGATATTGCATATATAAGACTGTTTTTACAAAATATAAATACAAATATACTAGAGAGAAGGAAAAAGAATAGCAGCTATTTATGGCAGGGGGAATATAGAGAGATTGAGTGGTGATGAGTTTTGTTTGATTGTTGTTTATTATTATTATTATTGGAATAATGAAAGTGCTATAAGAATGACTGAATTGATGAATGCACAAATATGTGATTACACCCAATACCATTGATTGTACACTTTGGATGGATTTATGCTTTATTAATATATATCAATAAAATTGATTTGTTAAAATTTGTTAAAAACTACCTAGCTACAAACACATGCTACCTTTCTTGAAAAATGAAGGATGACTAAGAGGTTAGAACCAAGGACCCAGAAGGTGGAACGGAGGTTTCAGACAGTGGAGCTAAGAGCACTGAAGGACTATTTGCAGGACTTAGAACCTAATCAAGGAAATCCAGCTGGATTTTGCTTGCTGAGTTTGTGGTGATTTGTTATGCAGTGATAGAAAACTTATACAAGTGTTAAATCCCATGTCTTGATGAAGTCCATTGATTTTTGCTCATTTAACTTTATATCCCAGCACTTTTGATCAAACACCCTCAAAATCTAAGGCCAGCAGTTGCCCCTGGTACCTGCCAATATATGCCAACTAATTCTTATAATTCTTTAGGTATATAATCTCTTTCTTCTCTTCATGAGTTCTAGAATGTATCTATCTGTGTTATGCAAAACTTTAGCCCTGGTTTTCAGTCTGGCCCCCAGGAGAGGCAGAGAGGGACTGTCCTGAGGACGGATGTGCCTGCTGTTGTCTTTTGGGTCAGAGGCTTCTGCAGCATCTTCCAGCACAGCAATATTGTCAGAACTTCCTAGGGAAAGGTCGGCCACCTCTGCATGTCCAGAAAACTCAAAGGGGATTATTGAGTCAATGTCCTTAGGAGCATTCATCCAGATCTTAATGTCTCTGTCCCAGTTTTCAAGATTCCAGGTTTTCCCTAACAGGACCCTGACCTATACATAAAACCTGCCTTAGCTGAATGTTCAAACATCTTTGAAGCCCTGTGGTGTTTACAGTTAGGTCTTCAGCCTGCCATTAGATTGTACCTGCTTTCCACTAACTGTGACGAAGCCCTTTCTATAAACTACCACCACTGAGGTTCTACATTTAGCTCTTAAATGCTTATTAATGGCTCTCAGTTTCTCATTATCCTTCTACAGGGCATGAAAACAAATTGCCAGTAACTAGTAAACTACATTGTCTTTGTAGGCATTGCTTCCCCCTGAATTTTCAAATGCTTTCATCATTGTACCTGCCATGGCATTTCCATCCCCAGTGAAATCTTAGTCATTGAATCACCACCTCTTACTGGATACTACCCTGCCCCACCCACCAATCAGAAGAGCATCTTGTTTGCCTGCTGGGCATGGGGTGAGCCAGTCCCAATTCCCTATATTATCACTTGTACCATTGCAGTACTACTTGTAACATTAGTACCACTTAAATTGTCTGAGACCCCTGAAAAGCAGATAACAAGACTGGATATAATATGTAAGGATTTAATTTGGAAAAACACCCACTTGAAAGAAAATAGGAAGAAAACCAGTGTAGGTTAGAAAAGTTAGACCACAATACAAGCTAACCCTAAGTTAAGGGGAAAGAGAGAAAAAGTTGTGAGGAATCCATCTTAGATTGCCATGCAAAGCCAGAGGCAGCCTGCCAAGGAGTCTACCAAGACGTCCCATGTCCCCAGGAATGCTTCTTCTTCAGTATCCATCATACTCAGTCCTTGGTGGGGAGCAGCCCATGGGAGACATCACCTTGGTGTAAATGTAGCAAAGGATTTCAGAGCACAGGAGCTGGGGCTTTCAGTCAGTTGGGTTCCCTGTGGTAGGAGGTCTGTGAGGAGCTTTTTATGGCCATTATAGAACAATGGAAGGAATTTGGAGGGCAAGGAAAAAGAAAATTCGAAGAAATTATTCCTCATGCTTTTTCCCTGACTCCTGTATTCCTCTAAGGCAGCAGTCTGCAAACTTTTTCTGTGAAGGGTCAGATAGTAAACATTTCTTTCATCTTTGGAGGCCCATATTGTCTCTGTCACATCTAATTAAGTTAGACACTGTAATGCAAAAGCAGTCATAGATGATACATAAACATATAAGTGTGGGCGTGTTCCAATAAAACTTTATAAAAACAGGTAGCAGGTTGAATTAAGCCCACAGGTCATTGTTTGATCCCTGCTCTAAGGCCACAGTGTTATTTATAATTGGAATCAATCCAAATGTCTATCCATACAGTATTAAAGAATACTATGCAATAGTTTTTTTAAAAAGTATGATAAATCTGTATTTACTTTCATGGGTTGATGTCAAATAATACTAGGCTAAAACATAAATTATAAAATAGTATATGTAAGTATGATACCATTTGGTAGTAGTAATACTTGTAGAATCTTTGTTTACATGAAGAATAGATCTGAATAGATGCATGTAAAATTATTACAAATCATTACACAGCAGGTTGTTTGCATTCTATCCTTGATATTTAATGTTTACATTTCTTGTAGTATTTTTTACTGATCAGTCAAAAATTGGTATAAGGAAGCAAAAAATTCACATATTCTTTTCTCTAGTGATTCCATTTCTTGATAATACTTGCTATGTACTCAAAAATTCAATATAAAAATATACTCATGAAATATTTTATTAAACAACAAAAAGTGTTGTTTAAATTTTTTAAACAAAAGTTTCGAAACAAACTTCTGCTTATCAGTAAGTGACTGCTTAGGGAAGCGGGTGTGGCTCAGTGGATACAGCCCCCGTTTACCATATGGGAGGCCCGGGTTCGCGTCCCGAGGCCTCCTTGCGAGGGCACACCGGCCTGAGCGGTGCGGTGGGCTGATGCAGCAACCTCACGGCAGGAAGCGGGTGTGGCGCACTGGATAGAGCACCCGTTTATCATATGAGAGGCCCCGGGTTCGCTTCCCGGCGCCTCCTTGTGAGGGCAGGCCGGCTCGCGCGGCGCCGTGGGCTGATGCGGCAAGACCTCACAGCAATGGGGAGATAAGCAGACACAAAGAAGACACGCAGCGAATGGACACAGCAGCACAAGCAGCAAGGGGGGGATAAATAAATAAAAATAAATAAATCTTTAAAAAAAAAAAATAAGTGACTGCTTAAATAAATGTAGACAAGCAAAAAAAGGAATATTAAACAACAGTGAAAAAGAACATAAGTCTATTTGTGCTGATATGGAATAGATGCTGGCATATTGTTAAATAAACAAATTAAAAATACTTAGAATAATATGTTACCATTTAT
>JAQZBX010104808.1:0-10914 GCA_029593785.1 Cabassous unicinctus
GTGTAGTGTGGCACTGTGTGGTTTCGTGGGTGTGGTGTGGTGTAGAGTGGTGGGGCATGGTGTGTAGTTGTTTGGTGTGTGCTGTAGAGTGGTGTGTTGTGTTGTGTTGTGGTGTGGAGGGTTGTGGAGCAGTTTGGTGTGATGTGCTGTGGCACAGTGTGGTGCAGTGTGGTGCAGTATGCTGTGGTGATGTGTGGTGTGGTGTGGAGTGGTGTGGAGTGGTGCAGTGTGGTGTGGTGTGGTGCCATCTACTGTGAAATGGTGTGCTGTGGTTTGGTGTTGTGTGGTGTGTTGTGGTGTGGTGTGGAGAGGTGTGGTGTGGTGTGGAGTGGTGTGGATCCATTTGGTCTGGTTTGGTGTGTTTTGGTGTGGTGTTGTGTTGTGTAGTATGGTGTGGAGTTGAGCAGTGTGGTGTGATGTGGTTCTCTGTGTTGTGGTGTGTTGTGGAATGTTGTGTGGTGTGGAGTTGAGCTGTGTTGTGTTGTGTGCTATGGTGTGGAATGGTATGGGGGTGTGTGAAGAGGTGTGATGTGGTTTGGAGTGGTGGGGTGTAGTTTGTGGTGTGGTGTGATGTGTTGTGGTGTGGTGTGATATGTTGTGGTGTGGTCTGGAGTTGTGTGGTGTGGAGTGATTTGGAGTGGTGTGCTGTGGTATGCAGTGGTGTGTTGCAATGTTGTTTGGAGTGGTGTGGTGCATTGGGTTGTGGAGTGGTGTGATATGTGGTGTAATGTGGTGTGGTGTGGTGTGGGTGTTGTGCTGAGGTGTGGTTTGGTGTGGTGTGCAGTGTTCTGGGTTTGGGTGGTGTGGTTTGGTGGGGAGCAGGGTGTTGTGTTGAAGTGTGGAGTGCTGTGGTGTGGTGTCATGTGGTATGATATTGTTTGGTGTAGTTTGGTGTGGTGCGTTGTGGTGTGGTGTGATTTGGAGAAGTGTGGTGTGGTGTGGTGTAATGCAGTTATGTGTGTTTTGGGGGTGTGGTGTGGTGTAGAGTGCTGTGGTATGGTGTGTAGTGGTTTGGTGTGCTGTACTGTTGATTGGTGTGGTGTGGTGTTTTATAGTGTGGTGTGTTGTGGTACAATATTTTGTGGTGTTTTTTGGAGTGGTGTGGTGTTGTGTGGTATGATATGGGGTGATGTGGTGGGGTGTGGAACAGTATGGTGTGGTGTGATTTGGAGTGGTGTGTTGTAGTGTGTTGTGGTATGGTGTGGTGTGTTTGGAGTGGTGTGATGTGGTGTGGAGTAGTAAGTTGTGGTGAGGTGTGTATTGGTGTTGTATGGTGTGTTGTTTTATGATATGCTGTGGTGTGGTGTGGTGTGGTTTGGAGTGGTATGGTGTGGTATGGTGTGTAGCAGTGTTGTGAAGAGTGGTTTAGGGTGAAGTAGTGTGGTGTGGCGTGGTGAGGCATGGTGTTGTGTGGTGTGGTGTGGAGGGGAGTGGTGTGATGTTTAGGGGTGCAGTGTGGTGTAGTTTGTATGATATGGTGTGGTGTGATGTGGTGTGGAGCAGTGTAGTGTGGTGTGGGGTGGAGTCGTGTTGTGTGGTGTGGTGTTGTGCATTGTGATGTGTTGTGTGCAGTGTTGTGGTGTGTTGTGGTGTGTGGTGTTGTGTGGTGTGGAGTGAAATGGTGTGGTTGAGTATGAAATGGTGTGGTGTGCTGCGGTGCAGAATGCTGCGCTGTGCAGATTGATGTGTGGTGTGGTGTGCTGTGGTGTGGTGCTGTGTGGTCCTGTGTGGTGTGTTGTCATGTGGTGTTGTGGGGTTTGGTTGGTATGGTGTGTTGTGGAGTGGCCTGGTGTGGTGAGGATTGGTGTGGTTTTGTGTATACTGGTGTGTTGTGGTCTCATGTTGACAGGTGTGGTTTGGTACTGTGTGGAATGGTGGTGTATGTTGTTTTGTGGTGTGGTGTGATATGCTATGGTGTGTTATGGTGTTGTGTCGTGTGGTGTGGAGGAGTGTGGTATGGTGTTGTATGCTTTGGTGTGGTGTGGTATGCTGTGAAGTTCTGTCATGGGGTTTGGTGTGGATCAATGTGGTTTGGTGTGGTGTGGGGTGGAGTGGTGTGGTGAGGTGTGCACGTGTGTGGTGTGCTGTGGTGTGGTGCTGTTTAGTGTGGTGTCCTGTGATTTGGTGTGGTGTGGTGTGTTTGGTATGATATGGTGTGATGTGGTGTGGAGCAGTTTATTGTGGTGTGGAGTGGTGTGGTGTGACGGGTTGTGGTGAGGTGCAGTACACTTTGCTGCAGTGTGGTGTGGTACAGTGTGATGTGGTGTGGTGTGGTGTGTAGTGGTGTGTAGTGGTGCAGTGTTATATGGTGCAGTGTGGTGTGGTTCAGTGCAGTTTAGTGGATAGCGGTGTGGTGTGGAGCAGTGTGGTTGGTGAGGTGTGGTGTGGAGTGGGGTGGAGCGGTGTGTTCTGGAGTGGTGTTTTGTGATATAGTGTTGTGTTGTGTGGTATGGTAAGGAGTGGAGTGGTGTGGGGTGTTGTGTAGTTGTGTGGTGTGCTGTGGTGTGGAACTGTGTGGTGTGTAGTGGTGTGGTGTGCTCTGGTGTGGAACTGCATGGAGTGGTGTGGAGTGTTGTGGTGCGTTTTGGATTTTTGTGGGGTTGTGTGCTGTGGTGTGGTGTGATATGGTGTGGAGTGGTATGAGGTGGTGTGGTGTGGTGTCGAGGGATGTGGTGTGGAGTCCTGTGGTGTGGAAAGGTGTGGTTTACTGTGAAGTGGAGCTGTATGCTGTGGTGTGGTTTGATGTAGAGTGATGTGATATGGTGTGGTGTTGTGTGGAAATGTTTGGAGTGATGTGGTGTGGAGGGGTGTGTCATGAGCTGTGTGTGTTGTTGTGTGGTGTGCTGCAATGTGTTGTTGTGTGGTGTGGTGTGTGGAGCAGTATGGTGTGGTGTGGAGTGGTGTATTGTATTGTGTTGTGTTGTGGTGTGATATGTGGTGTTGTATTGTGTGGGGTGGTGTTGGTTGTTGTGGTGTGGTGTGATATGGAGTTTTGTGCAATGGTGTGGTGTTGTGTGGAGTGGTGTGTTGTGGTGTGTTGCAGTGTGGTGTGAAATGGTGTGGTGTGGTATTCTGGGGTTTTGTGTTGTGTTGATTGATGTGTTGTGTACTCTCGTGTGGAGAGGTGTCGCGTGGTGTGGTGTGGTGTGGTGCGGTGAGTTGTTCTGAGGTTTGGAAGTGTTTGGTGTTGTTTCCTGTGGTGTGGTGTGGTGTGGTAATTAGTGGTGTGGTGTGGTGTGGAGTGGTTTGGTATGGTGTGGTGTGGTACGATATGGTGGGGTGGGTGTGGTGTAGAATGATGTGGTGTTGTGCAGTGTGCTGCGGTGGGGAGTGGTGTGGAGTGGTATGGAGTGACGTAATGTGTTACAGTGTGGTGAAGTTTTGTGTGGTATGGTATGGTTCAGTGCAGTCTAGTGTGTAACAGTGTGGTGTGGAGTGGTGTGTGGTGTGTTGTGGTGTGCTGTGGAGTGGTGTGGTGTGGTATGGAATGGTGTGGTTTGCTGTTTTGTGGTTTTATGCGTGTGGTGCAGTGTTGTGTGATGTGGAGTGGTGAGGTGTGCTGTGGATTGGTGTGGATTGGTGTGGTCTGCTTTGTTGTGGTGTGGTATGGTGTGTTGTGTAGTATCATGTGGAGGGGAGTGGTGTGGTGTGATATGGAGCTGTGTGGTGCGGTGTGTTGTGGTGTGTAATGGTGTGGTGTGGTGTGGAGTGGTATGCTATGGTGGGTTGTGCTGTGGTGTGATATGCAGTGGTGTGGTGTGGAGTGTTGTGTGGAGTGGTTTCTTGTGGTGTCATGTGGAGTGTAGTGGTGTGGTGTGGAGAGGAGTGGTGTGGTGTTGTGTGGAGTGGTGTTGAGTTTTGTTGTGGTGTTTTGTGATATCCTGTGATATGATGTGGAGGGTTGTAGTGTGGACTGCTGTTCTGTGGTTTGCTTTCATGTGGTGTGGAGTGGTGTGGTGCTGTGGTGTGTGGTTTGGTGTGGAGCAGTGAGTTGTGGTGTGGTGTGGAGTGCTGTGGTGTGGTGTGGTATGATATGGTGCAGTGTGGTGTGGTGTGGGTTGGTGCAGTTTGGAGCAGTGTGTTTTGGTGTGGTGTGGAGCACTGTGGTATGGTGTAGTTTGGAGGGATGTGGGGAGGTGCGGTGTTGTGCCATGTGGTGTCATGTGCTGTGGTGTGGCGTGGTTTGATGTAGTGAGGAGGGTGTGGTGTGTAGTGGTGTTGTGTATTGTGGATTGCTGTGGAGTGGTTTGGTTTGGTGTGGTCTAGTGTGTTGTGGTGTGGTGTGGAGTGAGTTGTGGTGTGGTATGGGGTGGTATGGTGTGTTGTGTTGTGGCCTGGAGTGATGTGGTGTGTGGAGTTGTGGGGTGTCGTTTGGTGTGCTGTGGTGTTGTGTGGTGTTTTGTGGTGCAGTGTAGTGTGGTGCTCTGTGCTTTCGTGGGTGTGGTGCAGTGTAGAATGATGTGGTATGGTTTGTAGTGGTGTGGTGTGGTGACCTGTAGACTGGTGTTGTGTGGTGTGTTGTGGTGAGGAGTGGTGTGGAATAGTGTGGTGTGATATGTTGTGGTACGGTGTGGTGCAGTGTGGTGAAGTATGTTGTGGTGCTGTGTGATGTGGTGTTGTGTAGTGTACTGTGGTGCAGTCTAGTGGGTAATGGTGTGCTGTGGACTGGTGTTGGGTTATGTGTTGTGGTGTGGTGTGGAGTGATGTGGTTTTGTGTGGTATGGAATGGTGTAGTGTGCTGTGTTTTGGTGTTATGTGTGTGGTGTGGTGTGTAGTGGTGTAGATCAGTGTGGTGTGGTTTGATGTGGTATGGTATGTCATGATGTCGAGTGGGGTGGTGTGGTGTGCTGTGGAGTGTGTGGTGTGGAGTGTTGTGGGGGCGGTTTCTTTTGGGGTGGTGTAGTGTGCTGTAGAGTGTTAACATATATGATTGTGTGGTGTACTGTGGAGTGTTGTGCTTTATTGTGGTGTGGAATTTTGTGGTGTGGTGTATTTTGGAGTAGTGGCGAGTGGTTTGGAGAAGTGTGGTGTTGAGTGATGTGCTCTGGTATGGTGCTCTGTGTTGTGGAGTAGTGTGGCACTGAGTGTTTCCTGGGTGTGGAGTGGTGTAGAATGGTGTGGTGTGGTGTGGTGTGTTGTGGTTTGTTGTGGAGTGTTGTGGAGTGGTTTGGTGTGATGTGTTCTGGTATGGTGTGATGCAGTGTTGTGTGGTGTGGAGTGGTGTGGAGTGGTTCTTTGTAGTGTGATGCAGTGTGGTGTGGTGCCATATAGTGTGTAATGGTGTGGTGTGGAGTGGTGTTGTGTGGTGTGTTGTGGTGTGGTTGGAGTGGTGTGGTGTGGATCAGTGTGGTCAAGTTTGGTGTGGTGTGTTCTCTGGTATGATGTGGAGTGGAGTGGTGTGGTGTGATGTGAATCTCTGTGTTGTGGTGTGTTGTGGAATGGTGTGGAGAGTGTGGAGTGGATTGGTGTGGTGTGGTGTGGAATGGTGTGTGGTGGTGTGGAGTGGTTCAGTGTGGTGTGGAGTGGTGGGTTATAATGTGTGAAGTGGTGTGTGGTGTGTTGTGGTGTGGTATGATATTTTGGGGAATGGTGTGGTGTGATGTGGTTTGGAGTTGTGTGGTGTGGTGTGGAGTGGTGTGACATGGTGTTGTGTGCTGTGGTGCTGTGTGGTGCTGTGTGGTGTGGTCTAATGCAATGCTGTGTGGTTTGATGTGTTTAGTTTGTTTAGAGTAGTGTGGTGTGGTGTGTAGTGGTGTGTGGTGTGCTGTAGTGTGGTATAGTGTGTTGTGTTGTGGTGTGGTTTGGAGTGGTGTGGAGTGGTTTGGTGTTATATGTTGGGCTATGGTGGGGTACAATGCGGTGTGATATTTTGTGGTATTGTGTGGTGTGGTGTGTAGTGGTTTGGAGTAGTGCGGTGTTGTGTGGTGCAATGTGGTGTGGTGCTGTGCCATGTGGTGTGTAACGGTTTGGTGTGGAGTGGTCTTGTGTGGAGTGTTGTGGTGTGTTGTGGTTTGTTTTGGAGTGGAGTGAATCAGGGTGGTCTGTTTTGGTGTGGTGTGGTGCGGTTTTGTTTGGTATGGTGTGTAGTAGAGTGGTGTGGTTTGATGTGGATCTCTGTGGTGTAGTGTGGTGTGGAATGTTGTGGTGTGGTGTGGAGCTGTGTGGTGTTGTGTGGAATGATGTTGGGTGGTGTTGAGTGGTGCAGTTTGGAGTGGAGTGGTGGGTGTAGTGCTGTGTGGAGTGGTGTGGTGTGATGTGGTGTGGGGTAATATGTTGTGGTGTGGTTTGGAGTGGTGTGGTGTGTAGTTGTGTGGTGTGGTTTGGTTTGGAGTGTGCCGTGTGTTGTGGAGTGGTGCAGTGTGGTGGTTTTTGTAGTGTTGTGTTGTGGTGTGGTGTGGTGTAATGTGGAGGCATTTGGTTTCTGTGGTGTGCTGTGGCGTGATTTGCTGTGGTGTGCAGTGGTGTGGTGTTGGGTGGTGTGGTTTGGTGTGGAGCAGTATCTTGTGGTGAGTTGTGGATTGCTGTGGTGTGGTGTGGTGTGGTATGATATAATGTGGTTTCATTTTGTATGGTGTGGTGTGGTGCAGTGTTGTTTGGAGCAGTGAGGGGTGTTGTGGTGTGGTGCTGTGTGTTGCTGTGGTGTGGTGTAGTGCGGTGCTGCAAGGTTTGGTGTGTGTGGTGTTGTGAAGAGTGCTGTGGTGCTGTGTGTAGTGGTTTGGTGTGGTATGTTGTAGAGTGGTGTGGTGTGATGTGGTGTGGTGTGGTGTCATATGATATTGTGTGGTGTGATTTGGAATGGTATGGTGTTGTTGTATGACATGGTGTGATGTGGTGAGGTTTGGGGTGTTGTGGTATGGTTTGGTTTGGAGTGGTGTGGTGTGGTTTGGTATGGTGTGGTGTGCTGTGCTTTGGAGTGCTGTGGTGTGGTTTGGTGTGTTTTGGATTGTTGTGGTGTGGTATGTTGTGGAGTCATGTTTTGTAGAGTCATGTGGTTTGAAGTGCTCTGGAGTGGTGGGGTATGGTGGGTTCTGGTGGGGTGTGTTGTGGAGGGGTGTTTGGGTGGATGGTATTATATGGTGTGGTGTGGTATGGAGCAGTGTGCTGTGGTGTGGAGTAGTGTATTGTGGTGTGTTGTGGAGAGGTGTGCTATGCTGTGTGGTATGGTGTGGTGTTGGGTATTGGGTGGTGTGATATGGAGTGGTATGGTATGGTGTGGTGTGGTATGGTGTGGAGTGGTGTCATGCGGTTTGGTGTGGATCAATGTGTGGTGTGGTGTGGTGTGGAGTGATGTGGTGTGGTGTGGAGGGGAGTGGTGTGCAGGGTTGGGGTGCTGTGAGGAGTGGTGTGCTGCGGTGTGATGTGGTGTGGTGTGTTTTGCATGATATGGTGAAGTGTGGTGTTTTGTGGAGCAGTTTAGTGTGGTGAAGAGTGGTGTGGCATGGAGAGGTGTGGTGTGGTGCAGTGCACTTTGCTGCAGTGTGGTGCAGTGCGGTGTGATGTGGTGTGGTGTAGAGTGGTGTGTAATCATGCAGTGTGGTGTGGTGCAGTGCGGTGCAATGCAGTGCATTGTAGTGCATAGCGGTGTGGTGTGTAGCAGGGTGGTTGGTGAGGGGTGGTGTGGAGTAAGGTGGAGCTGTGTGGCCTGGAGTTGTGTGGTGTGGTATAGTGTTGTGTTGTGTGGTATGGTAAGAAGTGGTGTGGTGTGGCGTGTAGTTGGGTGGTGTGCTGTGGTGTGGAACACTGTGGTGTGTAGTGGTGTGGTGTGCTCTGTTGTGGAACTGTGCAGAGTGGTTTGATGTGGTGTGGTGTCTCGGGGAGTTGTGTGGGGTGGTGTGTTGTGTGGTGTGATATGGTGTGGAGTGGTATGGTATCGTGTGGTGTGTTATGGTGTTGTGTTGTGTAGTATGGTGCTGAGAAGAGTGGTGTGGTGTGATGTGGAGCTGTGTGGTGTGGTGTGTTGTGTTGTGGATTGGTGTGTTGGGTTGTGGAGTGGAGCTGTGTGATGTGCTGTGGTGTTGTGTGCTGTGGTGTGGTGTTTAGTGGTGGGTAATGATGTGTTGTGGTGGGGTGTGATATGCAGTGTAGTGTGTTTAGTGGTGGGTAATGATGTGTTGTGGTGGGGTGTGATATACAGTGTGGTGCGGTGTGGTGTGGTGTGCTGTGGTGTGGTGTGCTGTGATGTGCAGTGTCTTGTGGTTTGCTGTGGAGTGATGTGGTTTGCTGTGCTGTAGTTTATGGTGGTGTGGTGTGGATTGATTTGGTGTGGTGCATTATGGAATGGTGTGGTGTGGTGTGCTGTAGACTGGTGTTTTGTGGTGTGTTGTGTTGTGGTGTGGAGTGGTGTGAAGTCGTGGTGTGTTGATAGGTGAGGTGTGGTGTGGAGCACTCTACTGTGCTGTGGTGTGGTGTGGTGCAGAGGGGTGTAGTATGGAGGGGTGTGGTGTGGTGTGGAAAGTTGTGGTGTGGTGCAGAGTGGTTTGGTGTGGTGTGGTGTGTTTAGGAACAATTTGGTTTGGTGCATTGTGTTGTGGTGTGGAGTGGTGTGTAGTGGTGTGGTGTGATATGTTGTGGTATGGTGTGGTGCTGTGTGGTGCAATATGGTCTGGTGCTGTGTGGTGTGGTGCAGTGTGGTGTGGTGTTGTGCAGTCTTGTGGGTAATGATGTTGTGTGGAGTGGTGTGTGGTGTGTTGTGGTATAGTGTGTAGTGATGTGGTGTGGTGTGGTATGGAATGGTGTGGTGTGCTGTGTTGTGGTGTTATGTGTGTGGTGTCGTGTGGTGTGACATGGAGTGGTGTGGTGTGTTGTGGAGTGGTGTGTATCAGTGTGGTGTGGTTTGGAGTGGTGTGGTATTATTTGTTGACAAGTGGGTTGGTGTGGTGTGTTGTGGAGTGTTGTGGGGTGGTTTCTTGTGGTGTGGTGTAGCATGCTGTAGAGTGGTTTCATGTATGGTTGTGTGGTGTGCTGTGGAATGGTGTGGTTTATTGTGGTGTGTAATTTTGTGGTGTGGTGTAGTGTGGAGTAGTGTGGAGTGGTGTGTAGTGGTCTGATGTTGAGAGATGTGCTGTGGTGTTGTGTGGTGTGTGGAGATTTGTGGTGTGGTGTGTTGTGGAGATGTGTGGAGTGTTGTAAAATATTGTGGTGTATAGAGGTGTTGTGTGGTGTGTAGCAGTGTAGTGTGGTGTGGTGTTATGTGGGATGGGGTGGTGTGATGTGGTATTGTGTTGTATAATATGGTGTGGAGTGGAGTGGTGTGTTTTGTAGTGGTGTGGTGAGCTGTAGAGTGGTGTGGTGTGGTGTGGATTGGAGTGGTATGGTGTGATGTGGATCACTAAGGTGTGGTCTGGTGTGGAATGGTGTGTTTGGTGTGGAGTGGATCTGTGTGGTGTGGTGTGAAATGGTGTGGGGTGGTGTGGAGTGGTGCGGTGTGGTGTGTTGATGTGTTGTTTGATATGCTGTGGTGTGTGGTGGATTGGGATGGTGTTGTGTGGTTTAGAGAGGTGCGGTCTGCTGTGGAGTGGTGTGGCATGGTGTGTGGAGTGGTGTAGTGCGTTGTGTTGTGGTGTGGTGTGATATCCTGTGGTGTGCTGTGGAGGGGTGTTGTGTGGGTTTGTTTTTTTGGTGTGGTTTGGTGTGGTGTGGAGTGATGTTTTATTGTGCAGTGTGTTGTGGTTTGCAGTGGAGTTGTGTGAATTGTGGTATAGTGTGTGGGGTGCGGTGTGGAGTGACTTTCTGTGGTGTGGGATGGAGTGGTGTGGTGAGGTTTAGACTTGTGTTGTGTGGTTTGATGTGTTGTGGTGTGGAGTGGTGTGTAGTGGTTCGGCGTTGAAAGGTGAGGTGTGGTTTGGAGCACTCTAGTGTGGTGTGGTGTGGTGCAGAGGGGTGTAGTGTGGAGGGGTGTGGTGTGGGGTGGAATGTTGTGGTGTGGTGCAGAGTGGTTTAGTGTGGTGTTGTGTTGTGTGGTGTGGAACTGTTTGGTTTGTTGTGTTGTGGTGTGGATTGGTGTGGAGTGGTGTGGTGTTATATGTTGTGGTACGGTGTGCTGTGTGGTGCAATATGGTGTGGTGCTTTGTGGTGTGGTGCAGTGTGGTGTGGTGTGGGGTGGTCTAGTGGGTAACGGTGTTTTGTGAAGTGTGTGGTGTGTTGTGGTGGGGTTTGGAGTGGTGTGGTGATGTGTGGTTTGGAATGGTGTGGTGTGCTGTGCTTGGTGTTATATGTGTGCTGTGGTGTGATGTGGAGTGGTGTGATGTGGTGTTGAGTGGTGTGTATCGGTATGGTGTGGTTTGGTGTGGTGTGGTATGATATGTTGATGAGTGGGTTGGTGTGGTATGCTGTGGAGTGTTTGGTGTGGTGTGGAATGGTTAGGGGCGGATTCTTGTGGTGTGGTGTAGTGTGATGCAGAGGGGTTTCATGTATGGTTGTGTGGTGTGCTGTGGAGTGGTGTGGTTTATTGTGCTGTGGAATTTTGTGGTGTGGTGTTGTGTGGATTAGTGTGGAGTGGTGTGTAGTTTTCTGGTGTTGAGAGATGTTCTGTGGTGTTGTGTGGTGTGTGGAGTGTTGTGGAGTTGTGTGGAGTGGTGTAGGAGGTTGTGGTGTGTAGCAGTGTGTAGCAGTGTGGTGTGGTGTGGTGTGGAGTGGTGCAGTGTGGTGTGGTGTTATGTGGGCTGTGTGGTGTTGTGTGGTATTTTGTAGTGTAGTATGTTGTGGAGAGGAGAGGTATGGTGTGTAGTGGTGTGTTGTGGTGTGGTGTAGTGTGGCACTGAGTGATTTGGTGGTTGTGGAGTGGGGTAGAGTGGTGTGGTGTGGTGTGGAATTGTGTGAAGTGGTGTTGATAATTGTGGTCTGGTTTGGTGTGGTGATTTATGGTGTTGTTTTTTGTAGTATGATGTGTAATGGAGTGGTGTGGTGTGTAGTGGT
>JAQZBX010104809.1:0-10912 GCA_029593785.1 Cabassous unicinctus
GGGGAGCTGAAGCTCTGATGCTTGTCCATGCAGAATGATAAAATTGGCTGACTCTGCCCCCTCTGGAGCCAAGCCTCAGTGTCACTGGGCTGCTGGGTAAATCGGGTTTCCTCAGTAGATTTGCCTTTCCCCTCAAGCTGCTTCAAGCTGGCTTATCTGCTCCCCAAAGCTATGAGAGGGTCCAGGCAGCCAAATCCACAGAAAGGAAACCCCTCTCCACCTTCTTTCAGAACCCTTCTACTCTTGGAGAATGCTCCCTCTCATCGGGTTGCTGGCAGGAGTAGGGGCGTATCCCTGGGCAGCTAGGTTAATCAACTTCCTCAGCAGATTCACCACTCCCCTCTGCCTGGTGTTCATTCAAGCTAGCTATTTTGTTACCCAAAGCTGCAAGGGGTTCCATGCAGCCAAATCCACAGAAAGAATACCCCTCTCAACCCTTCATCAGAACCCTCCCACTCTCATAGAACGCTCCCTCTCACCGGGTTGCTGGCAGGAGTTGCGGCTCAAACCAGCCTTTTTCCCTGAAGGTGGGGCTCAGCCGTCTGTGTTAACCACCACAGGCAGGGTTAAAACTCATGAATCTCTATCGAGCAATCCACGCCATCAAGCTGCCTCAAGACAGATGTCCCCAAGGTTCTCACTCCATGCGCCCACACCACAGATCCCCAGGCAGGACCCTGTCCCCAATCAGCCATCCTCAGAGAGCGAGTCAGCAAGTCCCCTCCTAAACCGATGCCATCTTGCCTCTCCCCCCAGCAATACTGTTCTGGCCCAGCTGAGTGAGCTTAACAGCCTTGTCAAAACTCACATGACTGTAGATGTGAGGGTCTATTTCTCAGTTCTAAATTTGGTCAATCTGTCTTTATGCCAGAACCATGCTGTTTTGACCACTGTAGCTAAGTAATATGCTTTAAAGTCAGAAAGTGAGAGTCCTCCAACTTTGTTCTTTTTTAAAGATATTTTTGGCTATTCAGGGCCTCTTGCCTTCCCAAATAAAATTGATAATGGGCTTTTCAATTTCCGCAAAAAAAGCGATTGGGATTTTTATTGGGATTGTGTTGAACCTGTAAATCATTTTGGGTAGAATTGACATCTTAATGATATTTAGTCTTCCAGTCCATGAACACAGAATGTCCTTCCATTTATTTAAGTCTTCTTCAGTTTATTTAGTGGTGTTTTGTAGTTTTCTGAATATGTCCTTTATTTCCTTGGTTAAATTTATTCCTAAATATTTCATTGTTTTGGTAGCTATTAGAAATAATTTTTCTGATTTCCTCCTCAGATTGCACATCAGTAGTATATAGAAACATTATTGATTTTTGCATATTAGTCTTGTATCCCATCACTTTGCTGAAGTCTACTATTAATTCTAGTATGCTTCTTGTGGATTTTTCAGGATTTTCTAGATATAGGATCATATCATCAATGAATAATGAAAGTTTTACTTCTTCCCTTCTTTTTTGAGTGCCTTTTCTTTCTTTGTCTAGGCTAATTGCTGAAGCTATAACTTCTAGCACAATATTGAATATACTGGTGACTGTGGACATCCTTGTCTTGTAACTGATCTCAGTAGGAAAACTTTCTGTCTTTCACCATTGAGTACAATGCTAGCTGTAGTTTTTTTCATATATGCACTTCACCATATTGAGAAAGTTTCCTTCTCTTTCTATCTTTTGGAGTGTTTTCATCAAGAAAGGAGGCTGTATTTTGTCAAATGCCTTTTCTGCATCAATTGATAGGATCATGTGCTTTTTCTTCTACAAGTTATTGATGTGTTTTATTACATTAATTGATTTTCTTGTGTTGAACCATTCTTGCATACCTGGGATAAAACTCATTTGATCATGTTGAATAATTCTTTTAATGTGCTTTTGGATTCTGTTTCCAAGTATTTTGTTGAGGATTTTTGCATCTATTAATATATATATTAGAGATATAGATCTGTAATTTTCTTTTTTCATAGTATCTTAATCTAGTTTTGGTATTAGGGTGAAGTTGGCTTCATAGAATGAGTTTGGTAGCATTCTTTCCTGTTCAATTCTTTGGAAGAGCTTGACAAAGATTGGTATTAGATAGTCTTTGAATGATTGGTAGAATTCACCTGTGAAGCCATCTGGTCCTGAGCTTTTCATCCTTGGGAGGATGGTGTTGACTTTTTCAATCTCTTTACTTGTTTATTGAGGTCTTCTGTTTCTTCTAGGGTCAGTGTAGGTAGTTTCTGTGTTTCTAGGAATGTATCCTTTTCATCTATATTGTCTAGTTTTTTGGCATACAGTTGTTCATAGAATCCTCTTATTATCTATCTTATTTTTGAGAGGTCAGTGGTAATATTCCACCTCTCATTTCTGATTTTATTTATTTGTGTCTTCTCTCTTTTTCTTTGTCAGTCTAGCTAAGGGTTTGTTAATCTTGTTGATCTTCTTAAAGAAGCAACTCTTGGTTTTGTTTATTCTCTCTCTGTTTTTCTCAATTTCATTTATTTCTGCTCTGATATTTACTATTTCTGTTCTTTCATTTGGTTTGGGATTAGTTGCAGTAATTTTTCTGGTTCCTCCAGGTGTGCAGCTAGATCTTCAAGTTTAGCTCTTTCTTCTTTTTTAATGTAAGCATTGAGCGCTATAAATTTCCATTTCAGGAATGCCTTTGCATTGTCCCAGAGGTTTGATATGCCATGTTCTCAATTTCACTCATCTAAAGATATTTGATGAATTCTCTTGCAATTTCTTCTTTGACCCACTTATTATTTAAGGGTGTGTTGTTTAGTCTCCATGTATTCATGAATTTCCCCATTTTCCATCCATTACTGATTTACAGTTTCACTCTGTTATAGTCAGAGAAAGTGTTTTGTATAATTTCAATCTTTCTAAGTTTATTCAGACCCATCTTGTGACCTAACATATGGTCTATCTTGGAGAAGGACCCATGAGCACTTGAAAAGAATGTAGAGCCTGCTATTTTGTGGTGCAAAGTTCTATAGGTGTCTGCTAGGTCTAGTTCATTTATTATTTAAGCTCTCTGTTTATTTATTTATCCTTTGTCCAGATGTTTGATCCAATATTAAGAGTGGTGTATTGAAGTCTCCAACGATTGTAAAGGCATCTTTATCTCCCTTTAAATTTGCCAGTGTGTGCCTCATGTATCTTGGGACACTCAGGTTAAGTGCATAAATATTTTGTACAGTTGTTTCTTCTTGGTGATTGCCCCTTTTATTAATATATAATAACATTCTTCATTCATTATAACAGTATTGAATTTAAAATCTATTTTGTCTAATATTAATATCGCTACTCCAGCTCTTTTTTCCCCCCACTATTTACATGGAATATCTTTTTCCAACCTTTCATGTTTAACCTGATTGTGTCCTTACATCTGAGGTGGATCTCTTGTAGACAACATATAGATGGTTCACATTTTTTTAATCCATTCTATCAGTCTATGTCTTTTGATTGGGGAGTTCAAGCCATTAACATTCAATGTTATTACTGTAAATACATTTACTTACTTCATCCATTTTGTCCTTTGACTTTCTATTGTCCTATGATACTATTATCTGTCTTTTTCCTTTAATTTACCCTTCCTAATAATCTTCATTTCTACACTCTTCTCCAAGTCTCTTGCCTATGTTTTTTCCTTTCAGGTTGCAGCACTCCCTTTAGTATCTGTTGTAATTCTGGTCTTTTGGTAACACATTCTATCAGTTTTTGTTTGTCTGTGAAGACTTTGAACTCACCCTCATTTTTGAAGGACAACTTTATGGATAGAGAATTCTTGGCTGGCAGTTTTTCTCTTTCAGTTCCTTAAACACACCATACAACTTTCTACTCCTCCATGGTTTCTAATGAGAGGTTGGCACTTAATCTGATTGAGGTTTCCTTGTATGTGATGTTTTGCTTTTCTCTTGCTGCTTTCAGAATCCCCTCTTTATCTCTGATCTTTGTCATTTTGAATAGTGTCTTGGGGTAGGTCAATTCAGATTTATTCTGTTTGGAGTGCATTGTCCTTCTTGGATATTGATATTTATGTCTTTCATAAGGGTTGGGAATTTTTCAGTCATTATTTCCTGAAATATTCTTTTGACTCCCTTTCCTTTCTTCTCCTTCTGGGACACAGATAATGTTTGTGCGTTTCACATTGTCATTCAATTCCCTGAGACTCTGTTCCAGTTTTTTCATTCTCTTTTCTTTTGTTCTCCTGTCTTTTCCAGTTCTGATGTTCTATCTTTGAAATCACTAATTCTGTGTTTGAGCAATTCAAATCTGCTCTTATGTGCCTCATGTGTTTTTAATCTCATCCATTGTGTCTTTCATTTTCATAAGGTCTGCTACTTTGCTTTGCAGGCTTCAAATTGTTCTGTATGCTCACCCAGTGTCCTCTTAATATCTTTTTATCTCTTTAGTCATATTTTCTTTCAATTCTTTGAATTGATTTAGGAGAGTTGTGTGGGCCGTCTCTTTCTGTTTCCTAGTATGGCTTGAATTTTTTTGCTGATGTCTAGCTATCTGAGTGTGTTGGTGAATTTACTCTGATGGCCAGTTTCTCTCTCTCGCCTATTGTTTTTTTTCACAGCTCTTCTTCGGTATTTGGTTCAGCTTATCATAATTCTTTAAAATTATCCAAGTTAAGTTATCAAAATCATGCCAGTGACTCACTAATGGGATGCAGATTTTCTCCCAGGAGTTAGAGTACATAAGGAACCTAAAGCAGTTTTTGTCCATAAAATTTCCTGACCAGCCAGAAGATGGCACTCATCAGCAAACCTTTCCATGAAAGTATTTCTTTCAATCTCTCTTTTCCTATATTTTGGTCTGGTCAGAACTAAGAGTCAAAGTGGGTTCAGCTGGCTGAATTCACTGAAGAAAAGCCCCCAGATCCCTCTTCCCTTTTTGCTTGTAATGCCTGACAGGGAGGAATTTGTCTGTTCCCCTCTCATTCAGCTTCATGAGCCAGGGGTTTTTTACCTCAGTTTAATAACTTGTTGCTGGGGGAGGGGAGCCCATTCTGGTCATCATAGGGGTTTGATAACCCATGTCTGTTGTTTTGGGTTCTTTGTCTCTCTGTCCCTCACCCTCCTGAAAGTTGTGAATCATTATCCTGGTCTGCTGACCACCAAATCAGGTCCCACAGACAGCTTTTGGCTCTTTCTCCATTGTTTTTGTGAGAGAGCTGAGGCTTATGTGTCTACATGGATGCCATCTTCCCACAATTCTGCCTTCAGTTTTAGTGTTAAGGAGTTTCTCTTTGGAAGCATTTCTTTGTAACTGATGAGTCCATTCTTGAAGGAGAATGGCAGTCCTCTTAGTGTGGAGCTGTAGCTTTTCTTTGCCCATTTAAAAGATTTCACAGTGCTGCTCTGTACATAAGGAGTGCTCTTCCAAAAGTATAAAGGGTAATGGAAAAGGATGCAATCCTTTGTTGTAAACTGAAGTGACCAGTCCCAAACTGATGGGAATTTTAAGCTCTTATCACCCAATTGGATATTTTGTTTATAGTAAATTCTATGTTTTGCTCCACCTGCTGATGAGAATTGAATAGGGACATGCTGAACTGTGAGATGTGGGTACTTTCATACAGGACCACTGAGGAAGTTTCAGAGAATTTAAAGCCATTGGATATTGTTCTACAGTTGCCATGTGGATTCCAAGAATAGCAAACATAAGGGAGACACTTTTACTGATCTCTTTAAATGGTTGCATCTGTTCAGAAACTGATAGCTGGCCATGAACCACTCCTTCTGTATCAGACTCTGAAATACAGTAATCATCCTAAAATAGGGATCCAGCATCACTTGAATAAGAGAAACTGTGAAGTAACACAAATCTCTTTCCCTCTCCTCATGTAGGATTACAGAGAGATGTTTGCTTTCCAGCATGTACACAAGTCCTATTGAATACTTAAGGAATGTCCTTACATATTCTAACCAGCTAGTACTTTCCAAAGAAGACAGCCATTTCTCTTCAGTTTCTTCAAAAGGCACATTAACACATAGTTGCTTAGATTTTACAAATGCCACCTGTATTTCTTGGATATTTGGTGCAGTTTTATTCAAATCCAATTTATAAACATCACCTCTCTGTGGATGACATCTAGTTATTGCATTACAGGTCCTTTTGATCAAATTTCAGTGTTGCAAGACATCTTTTATGAGGGTCATTCTCACTATGGCACTGCCATTAAGATGGCTCCAGCATAGGAGCGGCACCCTTCTTCCAACAAAAGAATAAGAAATGACCTTTGGTACTTGGTCTGCTAAAGAACTTGGCACAAAAAAGTATTCTGGAAGGCAAGTGGATATCATGTAACCCTCATTAATGGAACAGATCCCCTCCACCCAGAAGCACCCATCCTCTTGATTCTCTGTCCCAATCTGAGTAAGTTTCAAACAGAGGAGCCTTTTGGCTCTTGCCAACACCAGCTCCACCACTTCCTCCTCCATCTCCTGAGGGTAGTCCATTTATTTTGTTGGCTGAATTGTGGTATTTTTTCCCAACATATTCAAATACAAAGGGTACTTGCAGGTCTGTTTGCTAAGAATAATGAGCTATTGCAAGGTATGTCTTTTTGGTAGTTTTGGGACCTGATTCATCAAAGCAAATTCTGAAAATTCTGAAATCTTTGCAATAAATAATTAACTCTGTTGTTTTGAATTTCAGTTTCTACTTGGGGCCTAGGACTTTCTGCTTCTTTTTTGTTTTGTTTTGTTTTTTTGGTCATTTAGTGTTATAATTTTCTCAATACCTGTTAAAGAGACATCATGTTCACCAAGAAGAAAGTTTTTGTAATGGAATAAAGGAAATTTTAAACCCTTTTTAGTTGAAGTTTATCATTCATGCATGAACATCCATAAAAAATAAGTGTATATAAAACTTGTGAACTTACAAAACAAACATGCATATCATCATACAATTATCCCATACCAACACCTAGCATTGTGAAAAAATTGTTACAAACTATGAAAGAACATCATAAAAACATTATTACTACCTATAGACAATATCATACATTAGGTATATTTTCCACAAACCACATTTACTAACACCCTATATTAGTATTATATACTTGTTATCATTCATGAGAGAATATTCTCATATTTGTTCAGTTAACAACAGTCCATTTTCCACCAAAAGATACATTGTGTTATATAGTCCCATGCTTTGTAAAATCCATTCAAGTGTACAGTCAGTGGCTCTCATATCCCTCACAGAGTTGTGCTGACATCACATCAATTTTAGAACATTTTCATTACTTCAAAAAGAAAATCTCCATACTGCTTTATAACCCCCAAGGAAATAGAATGTGGGTTGAGAATGGGAGCTGATGCTTAATGTATGTAGAATTTTTAATACGGTTTATTGTAAATATTTGGCAATGAATAGAGTTGATGATAATACATTATAGTAAATATAACTAACACTGCTGATTTATAAATGTGATTGTGACTGAAAGGGGTAATCTGTGGGTTTAATATTTCAATTGAAAGGAAGTAAGTGAATAATGTAGGGACTGTATAATATAGTGATTTTGGTGGTGGGTGAAGATTGTGGTTAATGGTAGAAGAATGTTCTATTACAAAATGTTAAGAATAAAGGAAATTTTGAAGTTATTGCATATCAGCTTTCCACACAAATCATATTGACTTGTGTCTGTTGTAATGCATTTTCATGCAAAATTGGCTTCATTTATGACAATTTCTCCTGGCAAAAAGAATGGTTCCGGTTTTTTAATCTTTGGTTCTGAATTAAACTTATCATTTGTCTAGGGCAGTGGCAGAAGAACATGGGTCTGGGTGGTGTGAAGGAGAACATGTTGCCTCCACCTCTTCTCCTGGGACCTGCCCCTACAAGAGGCAGCACTGAGGCCTCTGACACCTCCAGCTGCCTCTGGGCTTAGAGCTTCAGGTGCTAAATCCCCCAAGTAGATTGACAGACCAGGACATGAAGGGATGACCACCTAAGAAAGGAGGAACAGGGGCAGGTCCAGGCCTACAGTGGTGCTGGGGCCGATTCCCAGAAGGGACCCATCACCCCACCCCAAGAGACTGCACACACACAGCCTGTGGTCTGCAGCTCCAGACATCTAACTGCTTGTAAAATTGAGGCAACATTAGGCCAAGATTCTGACTTGCTAATATCTATTAAATCAACGGGCTTTGTGAGTACACAGCTAGCAAAGTTGAGGCTGCTGTAATTTGACCAAAGAGTCAGGACCTGATTAGTACAATTAAAGCCCCAATTAATGGTAGCTAAATGTAAAATTTCCCAGCTGTCCATGGTTTTTGAATAGGTGATGAGGACCATGTTGCAAATAGGTTTAAAATCATATGGCCTGATTTGGGAGCATGTTGCTAATAATGTATCAGGTTGTTTGGTAATTAAAATGCTTGTGACCGAGATTGGAGTTCTAGCTTTAGCCTGTAGTCAGCTCCTCCAATTTATTCAATTATTTTGGGCCATTTGCCTCAATTGTTGGTTCAACTGGAGATAGACAATTCAGCAAGGTCTTTGTACTGCGGGACTTGTATTAGCCAAATTTGATGGCATGTGGCCCTCAGCATTTGACATTGTTTTTGAAAAAATGGCTTATTTGGAAAGTTTGAGCCTCTGATTTACAAGCCAATGAAAGCACCCAGAGCAATAACAACAACAACAAAAACAAAAACAAAAGCCAACTGAATGGTGTAGAGCTGCATCCAATAGGCTTTTCTTGGTTTATGCTGCTTTGCCCCCACCTTGGCATGAATTATTACCAATTATAATATTAAAAATAATAATATTGGTAATATTGTCTGATTTCATGGTGGCAGGAGAGGGTTTTTGCTCCTGCATTATTTTCTAATGTGATTATCATTTACCAAGTGGAGTTGCTTATCTCTTTCTTGGTGGTACACACCTTTATGTAAATGACCCTGGAGGAATAATTTTAAATTGACTGAAGGAGATTCATGGAGGAAGATTAATCATCCATCCCATGTATCCTAAAAAATGTAGAGTATTCTGAGATGGTGGGAATTTATGTTTAAATATGTCCTATTACAAATCATCCCATAACAGATGCTGGGGTTGCATGATAATCTGTCATTAATAGGCCCCAGGAGTGTATCTGTCTCAATCTGGCCTCCAGTCCTGAAGGGTTAGGAGCAAAATAGAAAATCCATATTCATAAGGAAAGATATTATGGTCTCATGTATACAGAATCCTCATATATATGAAGATGAGACATGCCCTCTTTAAATACAGAAAAGAGCTTTGGGAAGGTATGTAAAAATCAGTATGTGATGTAAGCTTTCCGAAAGGTCTGGAATTAAGAGAAATTAGAGGTAAGGCAAAAGTGAAACTCAAGCAACAAGTATCAATGGTGAGAGTTCTGGGAACATGGCATCAGAGTAAATCAGACACTGCTGCTTTCTTACAAAATAGGGAGAAGGTATATAAGTTGTCCCAGGGAGCTACTTTGGGGACATGTAGAACAGGAGAGTGCTGCATGCATCATTCAAGAGGGACTGGGGATGGAGAGACCAAGAGGCCTGTAACCATTGGCCAATTTGATGTAATTATGAATTCCAAAAATATAATTGGATCATGCTCGTAAACTAATCTGTTAATCTGGGCATGATTATGTTATGATTAGGGTGTTGAGCCCCACCCCTTGGTGGGTGGGGAATTGAATATAAAAGACAAGGCAGAGAACAGAGCAGAAGCAGTTTTTGAGAAGCAGTTTTGATGTTGGAAAGAAGGCCCGAGGAGAAGAGAAGCAAGCCATTCGCCTGATCGTCTACAACTGACCTTGTGGAGAAAACAGGGGCTAAGCCCAGAGAGAAATGCAGCCCCGGGAAGAGAGGAACTCCAGAAGCCTGAACCCTGGCAAACGCCAGCAGCTGTCTTGCTCTACCACGTGGCAATGGACTGTGGTGAGAGAAGAAACATAACACTCTATGGCCTGGTATCTGTTGACTTCTACCCCAAATAAATACCTTTGTAAAGACCAACCCATTTTTGGTATTTCACATTAGCACTACTTTGGCTGACTAATACAGAATTTGGTACCAGGAGTGGGGTAGTGCTTTTGTAATTACCAAAATGTTGGAATGGTTTTATAAATGGGTAAGGGGTATTTTTTTGGAGGAATTGTGAAATGCTTGATGGAAAAGGCCTAGATCACTTTGAAGAGACCGTTGATAGTAATATGGACGCTAAAGAGACTTTCTATGATGCCTTAGAAGTAAATGATGAAGCTCTTATTGGACACTGTAGGAAAGGTGATCCATGTTTTAAAGTTGCGGAGAACTTAGCAGGATTAACTCCTGGTGTTATATGGAAGACAGAATTTGAAAATGGCAAACCAGAGCATTTAGCTGAAGAACTTTCCAAGCCAAGCTCAGAGAATGTGGCTTGGCTTCTAATTGCATCTTATAGCAAAATACTAGATGAGGGAAATACACTAAGGACTGAAATTTTGGGCACAAAGAAAACAGAAACTGATTCCGGAACTTCCAAGTTTCTGGAAATCAAATTCCCAGATGAAAATGCCCTATTTGAAGACTTTACTAAATTTGGAACTCATAACTCAGAATTGAAGATGCAGTTATTTCAGAAAGACTTGTGGAAAGTCTTACTGTCTGATGGCATGGACTCCGGCTTCATGCATGCTAAACCAACAAAGCTTTTGAGAGAGCTGTATGAACAAAACCACTGTCAGCTTGGACAAAAGAGGACATGGAAAGGAGTGATTGAAGGAGAATCAGCTTTAAGAAGAAAACCGTGGAAGCAGAGATCTGGACTTAAGACATCTCCATGGACCAAGAGAGGAGCCCCACCCATGTGTACAGAGAGGGTGAGTTTACCCCAGCAGTTGAAGAAGGTGGATGTCCCCACCTGATGTTCTGGGAGAGTTTTGCCATCCCAGGGTGCAGAGAGGG
>JAQZBX010104810.1:0-10914 GCA_029593785.1 Cabassous unicinctus
ACTTTGGAATCTGTGCTCCTGAGAGTGACAGAGTTGGACTCAAATAAGTCCTCCCTGCACATGGTCCATCAGTCCCTTCTATTCAAACCTATATGTGATGCTGGAGCTTGTAAGTGTACTTCCAGAGACTGGAGCCTCTGGCCTTCCCATGTGCCAGCTGTGCCTGGAATCTCAGTGGAGCTGCAACTCCTACTCTACAGCTCAATGGACTCACCTGGTGAGGAGGCGATGATAGACAACGGCCATCCCAGGGAATGGAGAGAGTCTGCAGCTGCAGGCAGGATAATCCCATCCACCGTATCCATGGGATATAAGCCCCCTCTCACTTGAAGGTGGAGTGGACATCAGCATCCCAAACTCCTCAGGATTGGGGGAAGAGCTATGGACTAGAGTGGACTTAGTGGTATTCTGTTGTAGACATAATGTGATTCAAGCAATGGAAGAAATTACAACAATGAGGTGGAACCAGTGACCACTAGACACTTTTGGGGCAGGGAAGGGAAAAGCAATTGTAATACAGGTGCTTTTTCAGGACTTGGGAATTATCCTGAGTGACATTACAACAACAGATATAGGCCATTTTACATCAGCATATAACATGCAGAAATGTGGAGGGGAGAGTGTGGTCTACAATGTGAACTATGGTCCATGCTTAGTGGCAAAGCCCCAGGATGTGTTTATCCATTGCAGGTGATGTGCCACACTAATGAAAGATGTCTATGTGGGATGTTGTGGGAGGTGTGGGAGGTGGGGAACATGGGAATCCCTGTAATTTTTGTGTAACATTTATGTAATCTAAGCATCTTTTAAAATATGAAAAAAAAATTTCCTTTGGTAAAACTGGAGAAAAAAAAAAGAGGCATTAGGTCCTGAGACCTGCAGCAAGCTTCATTCTAATGAGGGTCCAGATGATTTATTTTGTAGATATGGTGAAAACAACTTTCTCTGTAGGATAAGTGAGACTTCAATCAAAGATGGATGTTAATATGTATTAAGGAAACTGAAACAACTACTTTTTCTTATTTAAACATTATTTTTATTGCATTATAGAGGATTTAGACTTAGATGGAAAGTGAGATAGGCTTACCGTCTCTCTTTTCACCTACTTATAGATGCTTTCAAGATGAAAGGAGAAATACGAGAACAGAGGCTCGGCCCGCTGAACCTGCTGATGTCAACATCAACGTCAATGTACGTACATTGAGAACCATAGACTAAAAGCTTGGATCCTTCTCCTGGAGTGTTGATTCTTTAGTTAATGTGTGTTATCAGCATATAAAGGTCTTACTTTTGAGAATTATCCCATAAGGACATGGCACGCAGGCAGTGTCCCACAATTGCCATTTTGTAGACATTTCTTAGGAGCCAATAGGAGCCATATTTGAAATGACCCCTGTAGTAGCTTACTAAAGACATTGTTCAAAATCTTTCTGCCTTATGAGTGCATTACATAACAAAAGTATTCTGACCTTCCTGCTGCATTAGGCTACATGAGTAGACTCATCACACTGCATCATCCATTGTGGGCAGAACCCAGTCCCGAATTAGCCATCCTTTCTCTAAGCAATCCAGTATATTGTCCATTTATTCATTCACCAGATATGACTGGAGAGAACCTTTTGTCCTCTAGGGATACACATTAATATAAAACCTGAATCTGCCCCCAAGGATCTGAAACTCTAGTCTGAGAGATACAATAAGATTAGAAGAGAGGTCTAGAAGGACAGAAGAGGCAAAGTAACAAGATTGTCTTTAACCTTACATGGGTGCATGTAACACAGCTGTTAGGCTGGATTTCTGCAGTAGTGACAGTGCTACAGAGGTGAAAGAATGGTCTGGACATCAGAAGAGAAGAGTTTGTTTCCTGATTCCTCCACCTACTAACTATGTGACCTGGGGCAAGTTATTTTACCAAAGAGAGCCTCTATTCCTCCACCTGCAAAATGTGTGAAATAATCTCTGCCAGGCTACCTCGTAGGAATGTAATAAAAGGAATCCTATTTATTAATATATTTCTGTATTCCTGCAAGCTCTTTGAGAGCAAGCACCTGTCTTGTTCATCAGCATTTCCTCAGCATCTTGAATAAGGCCTGGCACACATAGTAGGCACCTAAATATCAGATGCACAAATGAAACTGTATGCTAAAATTCTCTGTTATTTTTATAGCACTCTACAAATGTACATTAAAGGCATGTGGAGAGCAGTTGTAGACAGGCAGGGTAAATGAACTCTCAATTTGGTTTTCAGGCTTCAGTGTAATATAGAAAGTATTTGCTTGTTCCTGGGACAGCACAGACAGCAGATCCTTTCAGTATTTAAGTTCTCCTGTAATACAGAGATATTGGTAGCACATATTTTAAATATGAAGTGCTGATTTTATATTGCGTTTTTCAACTGTTGCTCATTTAACAAGCTCCTTCTACATAAATAAAACTCTCCCTTCTCAAGATGCCCCTCTGCTTGACCTAACATTCTGCTCAAGAAAGCATGAAAACAGGGAGAAAATTGAGCAGAAGAGGGCTAATTTAAACAGAGAAATGTTCTGTTTACAAACAAAATAATTACGGTTTTGCTATGAAAAAGAAGCTAAGCCGGCCATATACCTCTGGCCATCAGTCCAACATTCATGCAGCTGTCAACCTACTTCATAAGTCAGTCATCAGTCAACAGATATTTACTCAGGTCTAAAGTGTGCTATGTGTGAAGAATCCAGAGTCCTTCAGCCCCGTGTATTTTGAGAAAGTTGGATTAAAAACTTCTCATTTTAAAGGAAAGTTGTTTTTTAAAGGCACCCATAATCTCCCCCACCATAGCACAATTGCTTGTTTAATTTTGCTTATTCCCACTCAGTTTTAGCCAATATAGATATTTTTCACATAGTTATAATGACAACTTGCATGCTACTACATACTCTGGCTTTCACTCATCACTTATACGTTCGATTTTTCTACAGTTCTGATTTTGATCATTTCAATAATGGTACAATATTCCATGGAATTGGGGAACTTTCTGCTTCCATCCAAGATTAACCTTCCTGCGTGAAACAGCCAAAAATAACCAGATAAAATATATGAAATAATGCTTTTCAAGATAATGGACATCAGGCAACAGAAGACAGTGACCCTTGAGAGATAGGAAAGAAACAAAGTGATCCTACAAGTGCCACATCTTAATATCTAGTGCGTTTCCATGCCATGTAGCAGAGAAGAACACAGATGGAGCCCAGTGGACTGACCGAGTAGAGGAGTCAGAGCTGAGAGTCTAGGGAGACTAAAGTGACTGGAATTGGGGGAAACAAAGAAAACACCCCAGATTATCAGAGAGGAGAGTATTGTGTAGAGAAGGAGTTCCAGGGATCTGTGGAAGGTTCCTTTGGAGTATTCAGCATCTCTGTTGATTAATGCATGCACTTGAGGAAGCTACTTGGAGTCAGAGATAGAACTCTCCAAGAAGATTAGAGGGAACCACTCTCACAGAACTGAAAAGAGTACCTGTTCCAACTAGCCACACTGGAAATTCTCATAATACACAGAGTATTAGGTAAGAGTACTTAAAAAGGTCTTGCCTCAGTAGTGGAGAAAAATTAGCCCTAAGCTACATGCTGCTCTGGTCCCTGCTATCAAATCATAATGGCAAGACCCATAAAGATCCAACTGTTCCCAGGTAATTGAACTACATTCCAGTACAAATATCAAGAATATTTTTAGAAACACAAAAATATCTAGTACCCTGCAAGGTAAAATTAACAATATTTGGCATTCAGTCAAAGATTACCAGAAAAGTACGACCCTAAGTGAAATGAAAAATCAATCAATGGAAACTGACACAGATTTTTAGAATTAGTGGACAAGGACATTAAAACAGTTCTTATAAATATATTACATATGTTCAAGAATTTAAATAGAGACATGGAAGAAAGGGAAAAAATCTCAAATTGAAACTTTAGAGATGAAAACTACAATTTGTGAGATGAAAAATAACACTGGATGGGATTAACAGCAGGTTAGACATTGTAGAAGAAAAGATTAGTGGATTTAAGACACAGTAATAGGAACTACCCAAAATGAAACATATGGAGAAAAAAAATTAAAGAGCACGAATAAAATGCTGAAAACTTCAGACGGCTAGATATGTTTGTAAATGGAGTCTCCAAAGCAGGGGAGGAGAGGCAGAACAAATATTTGAAGTAATATAGGCTGGGAAATTTCCAGATTTTATGAAAACTGTAAACCCACAGATCCAGGGATCTCAACTAAAACGAAAACAAAAGAAACATGAAAAAAATCACAACAAGGTGTACCTCCTAATAAAGTTGCTCAAAACCAGTAAATGGCAATGTACTATTTAAGAGGCTTATTCTATATGTGAAGTGGTGTACTATCACTTGAAGGTAGATGGTGGTAAGTTAACAACTTACATTGTAAACTCTAAAGCAATCACTAAAATAATACAACATGAGTGCTCTAATATGCCAACAAAGTAGATAAATGGAATAATAAATATGTTCAATTAATCTAAAAGAAGGCAGAAAAAGAAGAAAAAGGGAACAAAGAGCAGATTTGACTAATAGAAAACAAATAACATGATAGATTTAAAACTAACCCTGTTAATGATTATATAAGAAGATATAAATTATATAAACACTTAAAGTCAAAGATGGTCAAATTGAATTAAAGAGGTGCAAGATCAACAATATGCTGCTTACAGGAAGCATATTTTAAATATAAAGACATTTATAGATTAAAAGTAAAACAGTAGAAAATTATATACCTTGTTAACATTAATCAAAAGAGATCTGGAGTGGCTGTATTAATATCAGACAAAGAAGATTTCAGAGCAAAGAATATGACCAGAGATAAAAAGTCATTTCATAATACATGATGCCAGGATTAATCAATCAGGAGAGCATAACAATCCTAAATGTTCACGTCCTTATTAATAAGAGATTCAAATGTACGAGGCAAAAACTGATGGAACTGCAAGAAGAAGCAGACAGAAACACAAATATAGCCAGAGATTTTACTGCCCTTCTCTCAATAATTTGCACTCTACAGATCCTGTACATGGCTTGTTAGATTTGTACTCACTTATTTCATTTTCTTTGGAGTGATTGTAAATGGTATTTTGTTTTGAATTTTGGTTTCCACATGTTCATTGTTAGTATATAGAAATGTGATTGATTTTTGCGTGATTGATTGTTGTATCCTGTAACCTTGCTAAACTCACTTACTAGTTTTAGGAATTTTTCCTTTAGATTCCTTGGGATTTTCTTCCTAGACAATCATGTTATCAGCAAGCTGGGGCAGTTTTATTTCTTCCTTTCCGATCTGTCTACCTTTTATTTCTTTTTCTTGCCTTGTTACACTTATTAGAACTGAATGAATGTGATGTTTAATGTAATATTGCATGGAGGCTGTGAAGCCTCTGTAACACCTTTTATGCATTAGTAGACTTTTGACCAACCTTTCAGCCCCTCTCTTTCTTGGTGTGCCCAGTCTGGTTGAGAGTGGCAATGGTGACTTTTAGTGCAAGGAAGGAGGGCTTGCCCATCTGTGTTTTCACTAGCCACACACATGTACCCTGTGGCCTCTGTCTCACGACTGTGAAGTTTCTAGAGTGTCCCTCCCCGCCTTTTGCCAGAAATCACCAACTTCTGATCTGCCAGCTGTTGTAGACAAACCTATATTTAAAGAAGCATTTTCTGTTGAAAAGAGCTGTTGACTGGCAAGGAATTGAGAAGAGGGTGGCTCCGTTAGGTACAAAGTCATCTTCACAAAACCACCACCTCACCATTTCGGCAGCAGTGTCTAATGCAGCATCATTGCCAATCCAAGGCAAGTTCTTCCTAATTGACTCTGTCCTTAATAATTTCTTTTGATGACAAGTTTAGGTGACTTACATTACCAGTAACTGACATTCTACCATCCATTCCTAGAGATCTCTTGCTCCTGGACTGCATTGGAGTAAAAGACATGTTTCATGGAATTGGAGCTTATACCTTATTAGGTTATTTCTTACCCAAATCCAATGTGGCACGAGGTAGCAGGCGAGTCTTCAGAAACAGCTGGCTCTGAGCAGGAAGCAGGGGCTGGATAGGGTAAGAGAGCCATAGTACACATCAGACTAGGAAGCAGTCTGCCCAAGATGATTATGTGTAAATGGATAGGAAAGGACAAACCTGACTTAGAGAGTAATCATGAGAGCAACTTCTGTTGATTTTACACCTATTATGTGGTAGGCACTTAATCATGTATTCATTCAACAGATACCTAAGTGTCTAAAATGTGGTCTAAGAAGGTCAGCCTTCATTCAATCTGGAGAAGGGTATGGTACTTATAGAATTAGAGTAATACTAATAATTAAAGTGTATTGAGGACTTACTATGTATCAAGCATTAAGCTAAGTACTTAACCTCCACCACAGTCCTATGAGGCATTGTCATTCCAAGCTTACAGATGGTAAAACATGGGCTCTTGTTATGGAAAAGCATGCCCACAGTCACACAATAAGTGGCAGAGCCAGGATTCTAACCCAGGGCTGTGTGACACAAAAATCTATGTTTCTTATGTGCACAATGGTACATCTACTTTCAAAGCTACCAATTTTTCTACATTGTCCTATTCTTTGTTATATGGCTTCCCTTTCCTTATATCTTTGAACACTTTAAACTTATTAATTTTAAAGGCCATTTCATAGTCATTCATTAAACAAATGTTTATTGAGCACCTACTATGTACTAGATACTGTTTTAGGTGAGGGGTGGATACAGCAGTTAACAAAAGTGAAAATTTTCCTTGCCCTGGAGAAGCTTGCATTCTAGCAGGAGGAAATAGACAGTAAACAAGATAAGCATATTCAATAAAGAAATCATATATTAGAAGGTGATAAGAGCTATGGGAAAAGAGTAGCATGTGATGAGGAATATTGTGACTACAACAGGTGGAAGGTGCAGCATTAAATATGGTGAAAATGACATTTGAGCAAAGTCTAGAAGGAGGTGAGAAAGCTGGCTATGAGGATATCTAGGAGAAAGACTATTCCAAGAAACAGGAAAACCAACCCAAGGCCTTGTGGTGTTTAGAGGAATAGCGGGGAGGCCGGGGGGCTGGAGCAAAGTCAGAAAAGGTGAGAACAGGTGTTGATGAGGTCAGAGACATAGTGGAGATTGAGTTGAGTAGGGCCTTGGACACCACTGTACAGACTTTGGGTTTTACCCTGAATGAAAGAGAAGAGTGAGATGATATGACTTGGTTATTAAAAAGAGTCAGTGTTCCGATAAGGGTTTGATTTCCATGCTATATAAAGAGATCATACAACTCAACAATAAAAGAGCAAGCAATCCAATTTAAAAATGGCCAAAGACTTAGACATTTATCCTAAGAGGAAATAGAAATGGCAAATAAGCACATGAAAAAATGTTCAATAGCACTAGCTATTAGGGAGATGCAAATCAAAATGACAATGAGATATCATCTCACACCTCATAAAATGGCCATTATTAAAAATTCCATGCTGTGGCATATGGGACTCCCTTATATTTTTATGTAACATTTTATGTAATCTAAGTATCTTTTAGAAAAAATTAAAAAATACATACTTTAAAAAAATGAAACAGAAAACAACAAGTGCTGGAGAGGATGTGGAGAAATAGGAACACTCCTTCACTGTTGGTGGGAATGTAGAATGGTGCAGCCTCTGTGGAAGACAGTTTGGCAGTTCCTCAGAAGCTAAATATAGAACTGCCATGTCATCTGGTAATCCTTCTGCTAGGAATATATCCAGAAAAAATTGAAAATAGTGACATGAACAGACATTTGCACATCGATGTTCATAGCAGCATTATTCACAATTGCCAAAAGACAGAGACAACCCAAGTGTCCATCAACCACTGAATGGATAAGCAAAATGTGGTATATACATATGATGGAATGCTATGCTGCTGTAAGAAGAAATGAAATTGGGACACATATAATAGCATGGACGAACCTTGAGGACATTATGCTGAGTGAAATAAGCCAGACACAAAAGGACAAATATTGTATGGTCTCACTAATATGAACTAAATACGAAGAATAAACACATGGAGTTAAATCCTAGATTATAGGTTACTAGGAGATAGAATGATGACTGAGAAGGGGTACTGATGCTTAATTTATGTAGAGTTTTCTATTAGCTTGACTGTAAAAGAATGGAAATGGATAGAGTTGATGGTAGCACATTATAGTGAGTATAACTAACACGGCTGGTTTATCAATGGGATTGTGGCTGAAAGAGGTAGTCTAGGGATATAAAGAGTGGCCCCTTTAGTGGTAGTGCAGTTCTCCCACAGGCTCCCCACCTGTCTTTGACCCAGTGGATTTGGGTCTACTGATGAAGAACAGAAGATGAGTAGATTGCCGTCCTTGACTACCATGCAGCCTTTGACCAATACCACAGAAAGGCATTTTTTTTTGCCATGCCATTGCTCTCTAAACATTTTTCTTATACTTGTGCTTTTAGCACATCTGTATAGTGCTTCTAGTCTTGGTTTTGACAATGTATAACACGAGACACCCATAATTTCTGCTTGTTTTCTTCCAGCCATATTTTTCAAAGACGTGTCGGATGGTGGCTTTTTATTAGTTACTCCACTGACTGAAGCAGGGGTTAGAAATTGGCACTGTGAAATGAATAAAATTTTCAGCGTTCTGCCTGTATTTCCTACTGTTTATTTATCTCTTTATCTCCAAACTGAAATGGCATTTTCTCCTTCTCTTTTGGAATGTCATAGATTCAAAATGACAGTGCAGAGATCGAGCACTATGGACCACATGAAAACATTTATGAGGTTGTCATTAAGGAAGAGTCTGAATCATCTGATGAGGCCAACATGCCCCCCACAAGAAAGTTTCCTGATTTTCCAGGTAGGTGCATTGGGGTATTTGAATGAGGAATGTCACAAGAAAAATAGTGGCCGACAAGGTAGTTACAGTTTTTCAGATGAAAATGATGTTCTGTTTTATAAGGGTGTGAGATCACAAGAGTGAATTCTTTCTTTATCTTTTGTAAGTTTTTTGAGTTGGTGATTTGAGAGCAGGAGAATGGATATCTCATTAAGGGTTCAAGTGCTTGGAAATGATATTATTCTCTCCCATTTAATATTAATCTTCTAAAGATTGGTGCTAAATCTCAGTCCTTGGAGAAATAGCACTTAATCTTTTCGTACTCGTGCAGGCTATTCTGCTATGGCACAGTAGTTGCATTCCAAAGAAACCTCTTGTTACAGACTGTACTGTGCTTCAGCAGCACATATACTAAAACTGGAATGTTACAGAGAAGATTAGCATGGCCCCTGCGCCAGGATGACATGCAAATTCATGAAGCATTCCATATTTTTTATGAGCAACATATTCATTTTCTGATTTTGGTAATATTTTTTCATGTGAGGTGGTTTGTGATGAAAATGGTTCCAAGGGCTGTAGATTTTGTACCCTTTGAGGCACAGGAAGCAGTTGAAAGAAATTTTTTAAAAAATGAATGGTATGCTTCTAAATGATAGTAAAGTATTTGTTGAACAATTTAAGTCTTATAAAGAACAAGAAGCAGAACTCAGAACTAGGGCAAAAGAGTTCACCAATGTTTTCATCAAGAATTTGTAAACCTGGATGATGAGTGCCTTAAGGATCTCTTCGTACCTGCCTTAAGTGTGAAAGTCATGACAGATGAAATTGGAAAATCCAAAGGTTTTGGATTTGTGCGCTTCAAAAGGCATGAAGATTAACAGAAAGCTGTGGATGAAGTGAATGGAAAGGAGCTCAGTGGAAAACAAATTTATGTCGGTCGAGCTCAGAAGAAAATGTCATTTATCCTTCCCAGTGCCTCATATCAAGGGCACATGGTGTTGATATATCTTTTTACTGGTTTTTCCACTGAGAATATGCAAATATCCTATTTCTTCTTAAACTTTCAGCCACTAAATTTAGCACCTTCAGGCTCTTGCCTGCAGCAGGTATTACCGTGTCCTAATGGTGATTTTCTATGTCCCTCGTTTTATTAACTGGAATCCTTCTGTAAGGGAGAGTTGTTCCTTATCCTCTAACTCATTTTTTTCCCAATTATTTCTTTGTAGCAGGATGGATTTGTGGATATTTATTTTATTCCTTGGTTTGTAACCCAATACCATCATTGTGTTTTGTTCTCAATTTGTTCCAGCTGTGGCCTTCAGGGGCTTTTTCAGATTGGCACCCATGTCGTTTCAACAGGCCACATCTTTTCGTTTTTTTCTTTTTGTACTTCCATACCTCTGGTACCACAAGATGCTCCAGGTTCACCTGCCCCAGCCCTGCCATCAACCTCTTCTCCAAGGAGCCCTCGGTCCTTTTATTGGAGAGTGGTATATAGAAAGGTCAGGGCGTTGGAGGTGCTATTGGCACTGGTGTGTCATTGCTTCTGCACCTTCTCAGTTGACAAAGCTAGAAAATCGATGCATGCCTACTCATCCATACATGCACGCTCACCCACCCATATTTATCTCAGTATCTCTATAGTCGTATGTCGATTTAAAAGAAAACAGCAGGAGTTCACATCGACACCTCCTGTTTCCAGTCCAGCACCCCAGGGTTCATTCTAGCCTTCCCCCTTTTCTTACCAATTTTATCTCTGACAGAGATAAAATTATCTGTTATCTAGACTATATTTACTAACTTGTTCAACACTAGTATACCTAAAAAGTAGTTTTAGCATTGCTAACCCACACCCCTGCAAGTTCAGCATATGTGTGCTTGTTTTTGTCTTTAGCTTTACAGTATCCAGGCAAAACACTTTTCCAAAGTTACTTAGGTCACTTTCTTTATTCCTCACCCTTTCAGTGTGGATATGTCATTCATTCGTAATATGGTTAGATTTATTTGTCACAGTTTGCATTCCATCTTAGG
>JAQZBX010104811.1:0-10914 GCA_029593785.1 Cabassous unicinctus
GGATGACCTCCTGACTCTCTTTGAAGTCTCTTAGCCACATGAACTCATTTGTCTTTACCTTTCCCCCCTTTTATTCAAGGTCTTTTTCTTGTGGTATTGCCAGTTGGCACTTGGTGTTAATCCCTTGTTTCCAGGGAGGCACATCCCCGGGAGTCATGTCCTTCCTAGGGGGAAGGTAATGCATTCATATGCTGAGTTTGGCTTAGAGAGAGGCCACATTTGAGCAACAAGGAGGCTTCAGGTGACAACCCTTAGGCACCCCATAACAATAGGCTAAGTTTTAATTACAAGAGCAAAGACTCGTAAGGCTAGTCAACAATAACAAGGACCCATTAGTGGACCATCCTTTTTTGCCAGACACTGCCCCTGCACTCAGGAGACTGTTGCTGCTCCCTTGGAGAATGTGGCAGAGTTCTCCAGGCTGGGAATTCAGTATTCCCTCATTTATTGAGTTATTGTCCACCCACTGTGACCATGCCCCACCCCTTGATCATTTGGACAATTGTATATATCTTTCATGTATATTCAGATGAACTTCCTCCCATGAATCCCCCATCCCAGACACTCCCCACCAATGATCCTCTGCAGCCCCCATTGTAACCCTTCTGTGATCTAAACCTTCCTTGAAGATGAAGCCCATATAATAACCAAATATAATTAATAGGAAAATGAAATAATAATGATAAACTTACATGTAAGAAATAAAATACATGGAAACTCAGAAAAAAAAAAACTAAAAATAAAATATAATTAAAGGATTGGGACATTCAAAAAATGGGGAAAAAATTTTTAAAAAAATTATTATTTAAGTTCTAAGATCAGAAAGTGTGAGTCCTCCAACTTCATTTATCTTTTTCAAGATGGCTTTAGCTATTTGGGGCCTCTTACCCTTCCATATAAATTTGAAGATTGGCTTTTACATTTCTACAAAGATGGTTGTTAGAATTTTGATTGGGATTACATTGAATCTATAAATTGCTTTGTGTAATATTGAAATCTTAATGAAATTTAGTCTTCCAAGTCATGAACACAAAATATCCTTCCATTTATTTAGGTCTTCTTTAATTTCTTTAGCAATATTTTGCAGTTTACTGTGTACAGGTCCTTTATGTCTTTTGTTAGATTTGTTCCCAGCTATTTGACTCTTTTAGTTATTATTGTGTATAGAAATTTTTTCTTGATTTCTTATTCCCATTGTTTGTTGCTTGTGTATAGAAATACTAGTGATTTTGGGGTGTTGATCTTGTACCCTGATACTTTGTTGAAATCACTTATTATCTCCAGCAGCTTTGTAGTGGATTTTTCAGGATTTTTCATATATATGATCATTTAATATGTAAATAGGGAGAGTTTTGCTTCCTTTCCAATTTGGATTCTTTTTATTTCTTTTTCTTGCCAATGTTGAATGACAGTGGTTGACAGTGCACATCCTTGCCTTGTTCCTAATCTTAGAGGGAAAGCTTTCAGTCTTTCATCATTAAGTAGGGTGTTGGCTGTCTTTCATATATGTCTTTTATCATATTGAGGAAGTTACTTTCTATTCCTATTGCTCTAAGTGTTTTTATCAATAAATGGTGCTATAGTTTATTAAATGCCTTTTTTGAGTCAATTGAGATGATCATGTGTTTTTTCTCCTTCATTCTGTTAATGTGGTATATTACATTAATTGATTTTCTTATGTTGAACCACTCTTACATCCATGAGATAAATCCCACTTGATCATGGTGTATTATTCTTTTAATATGCTGTTGGATTTAGTTTGCTAGTATTTTGTGAGGATTTCTACATCTATATACATAAGAGATATTGGTCTGGATTTTTTGTTTCTTGTGGTATATTTGTCTGGCTTTGGCATGAGGGTGGTATTGGCCCTGTAGATTGAATTAAGTAGTGTTCCCTTTTCTTCAATTTTTTTGGAAAAGCTTGAGCAGAATTGGAGTTAAGTCATCTTGGAATGTTTGGTATAATTCCCTTGTGAAGCCATCTGATCCTGGGCTTCAATTTTGTTGCACTCTTCTATTTCTTCTTGAGTCAATGTAGCCAGTTTGTGTGATTCTAAGGACCCAACCATTTCATCTAGGTTATCTAATTTATTGGCATACAGTTGTTCATAATAGCTACTTGTAGTCCTTTTACTTTCAGTGGGTTCAGTAGTATTGTTCCCCTTTTCATTTCCAATTTTCCTTATTCTATCCTTTCTTTTTTTTCTTTGTCAGTCTAGCTAAAGATTTGTTGATTTTGTTAATCTTTTCAAAGAACCAACTTTGATTTTGTTAATTTTCTATTTATTTTCTGTTTTTTATTTAATTTATCTCTATTCTAATCTTTGTTATTTTCTTCCTTTTGATCACTTTGAGTTTAGTTTGCTCTTCTTTTTCTTATTCTTCCAGTTTTGAGGTTAGGTCTTGATTTGAAGCCTTTTTTCCTTTCGAATGTAAGCATTTAGAGTTATAAAGTTCCCTCTCAACACAGGCTTTGCTGCATGCCATAAATATTGGTATGTTGTATTTTCATTCATCTCAAGGCATTTCTAATGTAACTCTGATTTCCTCTTTAACCCAGTGGTTGTTCAAGACTATGTTGTCCAATTTCCATGTATTTCTGAATTCTTCCTTTCTCCCTCTGTCATTAATCTCCAGCTTTACTCCACTGTGGTGGGAGAATATACATCATGATTTCAAAAATTTTGATGTTACTGAGACTTGTTGGGTGACACAACATATGATCTATCTTGGAGAAAGATCCATGTGCATTTGTAATGAATGTGTATTCTGTTTTTTTGGGGTGCATTGTTCTACATAGATCTGTCAGGTCCAGCTAGTTTATTGTATCATTCAAGTCCTATACTTTTGTATTGACCTTCTGACTAAGATGATCTATACATTATTGAGAGTGGAGTGTTAATGTCTCCTACTATTAATGTAGAGCCATCAATTTCTCCCTTTAAATCCATCAGTATTTGCTTCATATATATTGGGATTCTGCTGTTATGTGCATATCTATTTATAATTGTTATACCTTCTTGTTGAATTCTCCCCTTTTTCAGAATGTAATGACATCTTTGTTCCTTCTAGTTGTTTTTGACTTAAAGGCTATTTTATCTGTTATTAGTATAACAGGTAAAATCCCTTTGCTACTAATTTCATGGAATAGTTTTTTCCACTCTTTCACCATCATCCTACTTGCATCTTTGACTTTAAGGCAAGTCTCTTGCAGGTAGCATATAGTTGGGTCATGCTTTTTTATCCATTCTCCCAGTTTCTGCCTTTTGACTGGAGAGTTTAGTCCATTTACATTTATAGTCACTACTGATAAAATAGTTCTTTCTTCTGCCATTTTGTTATTTAGCCTTTGTAAGTCTTAAGCCATTTCTGTCCCTTACTTTTGTTAAAGCCTACTTTTATACTTATTTGCTTTCTAGTGTGGTGCTATATTGAGTGCCATTCCATTTCTATCTGTATACATTTTTCATCTGTTTTACTTGTGGTTACATAGGGTTGAAATTTAACATCATAAATATTTAGCAATTATGTTTGGTTTGATACCAACTTAACTTAAATAGCATACACATACACTTTTCATATACCCCTCTGCCACCCACCATTTTTTGTACTTATTGCCATATATCTTTGTACAATGTACCTCCAAAAATCTAGATTTATTATTACTTTTTATGCATTTGCATTTTGGCACTTGTAGGAATTAAGAAGTGGAATTACATTCCAAACAATACAATACAATACTGGCATTTATAATTACCCAAATGGTTACCCTTACTGCAGGTCTTTATTTATGCCTCTTTGAACCACTGTCTATGTCTTTTCTTTTCAGACTGAAGAACTTCTTTAGCATTGCTAATAGGGCAGGTCTTGTGATGATGTACTCCCTCAGCTTTTGTTTATCTGAGTATTTTCTTGACCTTTCCCTTATATTTGAAAAAGAGCTTCACCAGATATAAAATTCTTGGCTGGCAGTTGTTTTCCTTCAGCAGTTTAAGTGTTCTGACCTACTGCCTTCTTGCTTCCATGTTTTCTGATGAGAAATTGGCACTCAATCTCATTGGGATTCTCTTTTATGTAAGATGTTGCTTTTCTCTTGCAGCTTTCAGAACTTTCTCCTTTTCTTTTGCATTTGATAGTGAAATCAGTGTTGATGGGGTGTATTTTCTTTATGTTTTCCCTGTTGGATGTTCACTGGGCTTCTTGGAAGTGCATATTCATGTCTTTTGTTAAGTTTGGGAAGTTCTCTGTCATTATTTCTTTGACTATTCCTTCTGCCCCTTTCTCTCTTTCTTCTATTTCTATAACACATATAATGGTGCACTTGATGGTGTCCCATGGCTGTCTTAGGCTATTTTCACTTTTAATCTTTTTTTTTCTTTCTGCTTCTCAGCCTGACTCATTTCAAGTGCCCTATGTTCATGTGAACTAATACTTTCTTCTGCCAGCTCCATTCTGCTCTTGAAACCCTTCTGGGCATTTTTCATTTCAGTTATTGTGGTCTTCAATTCCAGTAGTTCTCCTTGGTTCCTTTTTAAAATATCTATCTCTTTACTTAGACTTTTTAAAATTTTCATTCATTGTTTTCCTGATAGCCTATAGTTCTTTCTCTGTACTTTCTTTCATCTCCATGAGCATTTTAAAGATAATTTTTTAAAGCGTTTTTTTTGGTATGTTCACATCCTCGTCTTCTTCATTGGGGTTTTCTGTATTTTTATCCTCTTCCTTTGAATGGGTCATTGTTTCCTGTCTCTTTGTTTTTCTTTTGTTGCACACTGTATGTTTTAATATTTTCAAATGGTAAATCTGGGATTTACTTCCTTTGATCACAGTTTCCTGGTTTTGTAATCAGTTGGTGGTAAAACAGAGATTTTCTTGAGTTTCAGCCTCCCTATTAGGAAGTACCACCCAAAGCAAATGCACTGTACAGGGTTTGCCCTGTGTTACTGGGCCTCTGTCTTGTCCTGGGCTTTTACTTGTTAGTAAGGACAGGTTGAAATGATAACTGCCATCAGAGCCGGGACACAGTGATCTGAATTCGCTAATCAAGAGCCATGATCAGTGATTGGCGATGCACACCCCTGTTCTTGGGAAGAGGATTTTTGTGTCCTTTTCTGTCAGCAGCCTCTAGCCAGGGACTGGACCTTACAGAAGCCTGTTGTGAGAGTGAGGGATGGACACTGGTAGCTACCATGCCAATTGCAATTTACAATTCTTTACCATAATTTATCAGCCTCTTCTTCCCATTCTTCCTTGGATACTATTCAGTGTCCTTCTGGCCTCTGGAGTTTCCAAATAGTAGTTCAAGACAGATCCTGCCTGTTTACTAGTTGTTGTGGTGGAAGGACTGAATCCTGGAGCTCCCTACTCTGCCATCTTCCCCTGAAGTCTAATCCCTTTATTTACTTTTTAAATATTTGCTGAATATACATTATTGCCCTACAATAAGGAGCATATTTTGATTTCCAGCAAAATATATTATAGACAGCACCTGTAAGAAGCAAGGCAAGTATAAATTGGTCCCCCCCGCCAAATTATTATGTGAATACAGCATTGTTAGGATACAGCTTAAAAACTATGACCATTCCCCATTGTGTGATCTGAAATGAGCTGAAGACTCATCAACTGAGGGAAAAAAAACATGATATAGTTGAAGTCATGCTAAAGGGCTCCTTTCCTATTTTTAGCATCCAAAACTAAAAATGTTCCCACTGAAGCCCACCATTCAGAGAATATCTATAAGGAATATACTTCAGCTGTGTTGACGCTTATCATCATTTATTTATTTATTTATTTTATTTAAAGATATTTAGATTACATAAATGTTACACAAAAAATATAGGGATTCCCATACACCCTACCTCCCAAACCTCCCACATAAACATCCTTCATTAGTGTGGCACATTAATTGCAATTGATAAACACATCCTGGGGCTTTGCCATTAAGCATGGACCATAGCTCACATTGTAGACCACACTCTCTGCCACACAGTTCTGCATGTTATATGATAATATAAAATGGCTTATATCTGTCATTGCAATGTCACTCAGGACACTTCCCAAGTCCCAAAAAAGTCCCTGTATTACAACTGCTTCTCCCTCTCCCTGCCCCCAGAGCCTCTAGTGGCCACTGGCTCCGCATCAATGTTGTAATTTCTACCTTGCTTGAATCACAAGATGTCTACAGTAGAATTCAAGTAAGTCCACTCTAGTCCATAGCTCTTCCCCCCATCCTGAGGAATCTGAAATGGTGATATCCAATCCGCCTCCAACTGAAAGGGTTCTTATATCCTATCGGGAAGATGGTTGGGATTATCCTGCCTGCAGCTGCAGACTCTCTTCATTCCCTGGGATGGCCATTGTCCATCATCAACTCCACACCAGTTGTCCTGGGTGAGTCCAATGAGCTGTAGAGTAGGAGTTGCTGCTCCACCAAGGTCCTGGGCCCAGCTGGCAAATGGACAGCCCAAAGACTCAAATCTCTGCACATATTCCTACAAACTCCAGCACCAAGTATAGGTTTGAATAGAAGGGACAGATAAGCCATGTGCAGGGAAGACATAGTTGAGTCCAACTCTGTCACTCTCAGGAGCACAAATTCCAAAGTAGGGCCCACTGGCAAGGCACCAATCTCTGGAGATCTCCACCCTGACATAGGACCTCAGTGTCTCCAGAGCCATCAGAAGCCCCACTATTTGGGGGCTAACCACTTTGGAATTCTATGAGATCCTACGAAGATGTGTGTAAGCATTACCTCTCGGATGACCTTCATTTTGAAGTCTTCATTTTGAGACTTCATTTTGAAGTCTCTTAGCTATATAAACTCATTTGTCTTTACCTTTTCCCCCTTTTATTCAAGATCATTTTCCAGTCTCATTGACAGTTGGCACTTGGTAGCAATCCCTCAGTGCCAGGGAGGCTTATCACCAGGAGTCATGTCCCATGCTGGGAGGAAGGTAATGCACTCATATGCTGAGTTTGGCTTAGAGAGAGGCCACATTTGAGCAACAAGGAGGCCCTCAGGAGGCAACCCTTAGGCACCCCATAACAATAGGCTAAGTTTCAATTTCAAGAGCAAAGACTGGTAAGGCTAGTCTTCAATGTCAAGGACCCATCAGTACATCATCCTCCTTCGCCAGTCACTGCCCCTGCACTTGGGGTACTGTTGCTGCTCCCCTAGAGAATGTGACAGTGCTCTCCAGGATGGGAATTCAGTATTCTCTCATTTACTGAGTGATTCTCCACACACTGTGACTGCCTTGTGAACATTTGAACATTTTTATATACCTTATATGTATGTTCAGGCGAACTTCCTCCCATGCATCCCCATCCCTGACACCCCACACCAACTCTCCTCCCCGACCCCAGTTGTAACCCTTCTGTGATGCAAAGCTTCTTCAAGGATGAAGCCATTACAATAGCTAAATACAATTAATAGGAAAATGAAATAATAATGATAAGTTTAAATGTAAGAGATAAGATACATAAAATTAAAAAAAAACCTAAAACTAAAATAAAATAAAAATATTGGGATATTAAAAAAATGAAAAATCTAAAAAAAATTTTTTTGACCTTTTGCCTTTCATCACTGCAATATCTGGTGTCCAGTCTGTACTGTGGCACCTTCCTCCTCTCATTCCCCAGTGTCTCACTATTTTCCATTTTTTTTCCAAAGAAGCTTTAAGTCACAGCACAGTCACACACAGACTACAGGAGACTCTCACATATCCAACATCCTCCCCCTTTCCTGCCCCCCCCCATATTAATACCTTTTTGTATGTGGGTGGTAGCATTGTTATAACTGATATACAAATAGTGAAACATAGCTACAAAACATTGTCAATGGTTTACACTGTGGTTTACATTTCAGACTGTACACTTTTATAAATTTTGATGATATTTATCATGTCCTGTGTCCATCACTGTAGGGTAATGAAGAACATTTCTACTGACCACTAAATACCCCCTGTTTGATCTATTCTATTCCTCCCACCTGATCCCCCCAGAGCCCATGACGACCCCCTGGCTTGACTCATTGGATGACAAGATTCATAGGTACATGCAACAAGAAGTCTTGACACACTGGTTTGTCCTCTCCTATTAGGACCTGCCCTTACTGTTGAGAGACTCCTACCTGTCTATTTCTGAACAAATTGGTCCTCCAAAGATGGGAGTCCAATTCCTTCCCGCTCATTATGTGGGCCTCCACCAACTGATAAAACACATTATGACAGAATGAACACTCATACACTCCCTAGAAGCCTGCTCTAGGCGTGCCCTGTCCAAAATTCCGCCCCCAACACCCTAAACCAGTGACATTTCCTTGTCTTATTGCCATAAGAGCATTTCCACCTCTGTGCTGTCAACTTCATACCCACAAATCCCCAGTGTTCACCTGGTCCTTCTACCAACCCTCCCCCCAGTATCCTGGACCTACTGACCCACCCTTCACAATCTACCCACCTGTCAACCCTGCACCTCCCAACCCAATAATATCACTACCCTCCTGTCCTATCCCTTCAATACACAACTACACTCTATCACTTTACCATAGATTACATCCGTATGGGTGATGGCTCACAACTTTCTCTTCTCTTTCTTTTTCTTGTAAACCTATCTTACAGAAAATAGCTCTCTGAGACTGCTCAATTTCCTTAATTCATATCAGTGAGGTCATGTACTAAATTCCTGGCTTGCTTCACTCAACATAAGGTCTTCAAGACTCATCTATGTTATCCCGTGTGTTAGCACTTTATTCCTTCTTACAGCTGAGTAATTATTCCATTGTATGTATATGCCACATTTTGTTTATCTATTCATCTTTTGATAAGCACCTGGGTTGATTCCAACTTTTGACAATAGTGAACAATGCCGCTATGAACATTGGTGTGCATATATCTGTTCGTGTCTTTGCTTTCAGTTCTTCAGGGTATCTATCCAGCAGCAGAATCGCTGGATCATATGGAAGTTCTATAGTTAGTTTTTTGAGGAATTGCCAAAGTGTCCTCCATAGTGGCTAGGCCATTCTACAATCCCACCAGCAGTAGATGAGGGCTCCCATTCCTCCACATCCTCTCCAACACATAGTTTGCTGTTTTTTTAATAGCTGCCATTCTAATGGGTGTAAGATGGTATCTCATTGTAGTTTTCATTTGCATTTCCCTAATAGCTAGCGATGTAGAGCATCTTTTCATGTGCTTTTTAACCATTTGTATTTCTTCCTCGGAGAAGTATCTTTTCAGGTTGCTTGCCCATTTTTTAAATGGGTTGTTTGTCTTTTTATTTTCGAAGTGTAGGATTTCTTTATATATGGAGGATATTAGGCTTCTATCAGATATATGGTTGCCAAATATTTTCTCTCATTGGGTAGGCTGCCTTTTTACTTTCTTGATAACATCCTTTGAGGTGCAGAAATTTTTTATTTTGAGGAGATCCCATTATTTATTTTTTCTTTTGCTTCTTGTGCTTTGGGTGTGAAGTTCATAAAACCATTTCCTATTACAAGGTCCTGTAGATGCTTCCCTACATTATCTTCCAAGGTCTTTAGGGTGTTGGCTCTTATAGTTAGATCTTTGATCCATCTTGAGTTGATTTTTGTATAAGGTGTGAGATGGTGTTCCTCTCTTATTCTTTTGGATATGGATATTCAGTTCTCCAAACACCATTTGTTGAAGAGGCCATTCTCTCCCCACTGAGTGGGCTTGGTGGCTTTGTCGAATATGAGATGAATGTATGTATATGTGAGGATCTATATTGGAACTCTCAATTTGGTTCCATTGGTGAGTATGTCTATCCCTGTGCCAATACCATGCAGTTTTGACCACTGTAGCTTTATAGTATGTTTTAAAGTCAGGTAGTATAATACTTCCAACTTCATTTTTCTTTTTCAATATGTCTTTGGTGATTTGGGGGCCTCTTAACCTTCCAAATAAATTTTGTAGTTAGTTTTTCCAATGCATTAAAAAATATAGTGTTGATTTTTATTGGGATTGCATTAAATCTGTAGATTAGTTTGGGTAGCATAGACATCTTGATGATGTTTAGTCTTCCTATCCATGAGTAGAGAAAATTCTTCCATTTATTTAAGTCTTCTTTGATTTCCTTTAACAGTGTTGCATAGTTTATATAAGTCCTTTACATCTTTAGTTAAATTTCTTCGTAGGTATTTGATACTTTTAGTTACTACTGTAAATGGTGTTTTTTTTCTTGATTTCTTCCTCATATTGCTCAATATTGGTGTACAGAAATGCTACTGATTTTTGCGCATTGATCTTATAGCCTGTGACTATACTGAACTCCTTTATAAGTTCTAGAAGCTTTGTTGTAGATTTCTCAGGGCTTTCTATGTATAGGATCATGTCATCTGCAAATAGTGAAATTTTTACTTCTTCCTTTCCAATTTGTATGCCTTTTATATCTTTTTATTGCCTCAGTGCTAGAGCAAGTACTTCTACGACAATGTTAAGTTGAAGCGGTGATAGTGGGCATCCTTGTCTTGTTCCCGATCTTAGAGGGAAAGCTTTTAGGATTTCACCATTAAAGATGATGTTGGCTCTGGGTTTTTCATATATACCCTTTATCATGTTCAGAAAGTTTCCTTCTATTCCTATCTTTTGCAGTGTTTTTATCAGAAAAGAGTGCTGTATATTGTCAAATGCTTTTTCTGCATCTATAGAAATGATCATGTGATTTTTTTTTTTCAATCTGTTTATGTGGTGTATTAGTCAGCCAATGGGGTGCTAATGTGAAATACCAAAAATGGGTTGGTCTTTATAAAGGGTATTTATTTGGGGTAGAAGTTCACAGTTACCAGGCCATAAAGCATAAGTTTCTTCCCTCACCAAAGTCCATTGTTATGTGTTGGAGCAAGACAGCTGCCGACATTTGCCCAGGGTTCAGGCTTCTTGGCTTCCTC
>JAQZBX010104812.1:0-10917 GCA_029593785.1 Cabassous unicinctus
GTCTTCAAGACCTGGTGGTAGGTGGCAGATTCTTAATCTTACAACAAAAGCATGAGCAACGAAAGAAAACATGGATAAATGGGACCTCCTCAAAATTAAAACACTTCTCTGGTTCAAAGGACTTCATCAAAAAGGTGAAAAGACAGCCCATTTAATGGGAGAAAATATTTGGAAACCATGTATCCAATAAGGGTTTGATTACCATTCAATATAAAGAGATCGTACAACTCAACAATAAAAGAGCAAGCAATCCAATTAAAAAAAAATGGGCAAAAGATTTAAATAGATATTTCTCCAAAGAAGAAATACAAATGGCCAAAAAGCACATGAATCACTAGCTATTAGGGAAATGCAAATCAACACACCGCTGAGATATCATCTAACAGGGTGTAGAATGGCCATTATTAAAAAAACAGACAACAATAAGTGCTAGAGATGATGTGGAGAAATAGGAACACTTCATCACTGTTGGTGGGATTGTAAATGGTGCAGCCACTGTGGAAGACAGTTTGGTAGCTCTCAGGAAGCTAAATATAGAACTGCCTTATGATCCAGCAATTCCTCTACTAGGAATATAGCCATAAGAACTAAAAACTATGACACAGACAGACATCTGCACACTGATGTTCAGAGCAGCATTATTCAAAATTGCCCAAAGACGGAAACAACACAAGTGTCTATCAACCAATGAATGGATAAACAAAATGTGTATATACATACGATGGAATACTATGCTGCAGCAAGAAGAAATGAAATTGGGACACATATGATAACATGGATGAATCTTGAATACATTATACTAAGCGAAGAAAGTCAGGCACAAAAGGACAAATATTGCACGGTCTCATTAATATGAAACAAATATGAAGAATAAACACATGGAGTTAAAACATAGATACAGGTTATTAGGAGATAAGAGGAGGGTTGAGAAGAACTACTGATGTTTAATGCATGTAGAAGTTTTAATTAACTTGACTGTAAAAGTGTGCAAATGGATAGAGTTGATGGTAACACATTATAGTGAGTAGCAGCTTGTTTATAAATGGGATTGTGGCTGAATGCTTATAGCCTGGGGAGATAAATGTCAATTGAAAGAAAGGTAAAGAATAATCTAGGGACTGAATAAGACAGTGATTCCAGAGATGGATGAGAATTGTGGTTGGAGGTACAAATGCAAGAGTGTCCTTTTGTGAGCTAGAGCAGATGTACATCACTATTGCAGGGTGGTAGGAATGTGGATAAGCACGGAAACGTTACAATTGGTGCGAACTATAGACTGCGGTTAACAGCAATACTATAATATTCTTGCATCAATGCCAAAGATGTACTGTGTTGATAATGGAGGTGTATGGAAAAAGTGTGCCAAATATACACTATGGACCACGGTTGGTGGGAATAGTCTGATGATATTATCTCAAAATCTGTAACAAATGTTCCACCACTGTGTGGTGTGCTGGTGAAGGGGTGTTGTATGGGAATTCTACACACGTGCATGTTTGGTTTGTAAGTTCACAACCTTTGGAATAAAAATATATTTTTTTAAAAATAGGGTGGGTTAGGGGAAAAATACACCAAATGTAAGATAGGGACTATCATTAGTAATAATATTTTGATGATGCCCTTGCATAGTTTATAACAAATGTTTCACAACAATGCAAGGTGTTGGTGGAAGGGTAATGTATGAGAACCATGTATGATGTTATGCATGTTCATTTTGTAAGTTCACAATCTTTACTGTAAACTTATTCTTTATACATGTTCATGTATGATTGATATACTTTAATAAAAATTTCTTAACATAGTTACAATTTCTTACAAAATATCCCAACTTAGTTACCTTCCAGACTTCCCAATATGAGTAACTCCATGGCTAAATTCTCTTATAATTGTCCTAATTTTGGGACTTTAACCCAACAAAGATATTCCATGTTCCTGGAAGGGGACTGTAACCTCAAAAGACAGGACTTATCCAGAAATGGTTTGGCTTTTGTAATGGGAATTTTATTTGGGGTAACAGATCACAATTCTGAGGCTGTTAAATTTCCAAAGCAAAGCACCATCAGAGATTTTTTTCTCACCAAATTCAGCTACTGGTGATCCTGGTATCCTGCCACATGCATAGCAGGATGACAGCCGATCTCTGCATAGGTCCTTCCCTTCCCCTCCAGAAATCTATCAAATCCCGGAGCCCAGCCATGGGCAGCCAAGCATAGGGCTTGTCTCTTTTTGCAACCCCCCCTCTCAGTCTCAGCTGGTCCACTTTCTTCCTGACTTCAGCTGTGGGTTATCAGGCATATGGCTTGTCTCTTCAGCCTTGAGCTGCCTCGTGGGCCAAGCCTGTTGGGTGAATCATGTTTCAGTTTCAGCTACTAGAGATCCTTGAGTCCTCTCTCTCACATGGCTCAGTCAAAATGTCAGCTTCCTTTCTCTGTGTGATTCTCTCTTTCTGTGTCTCTGTTTATATCAGACTCAGCAAGAGGGCAAAAACTCAACCTGCGTCACACCTCACTGATGTAGTACAATCAAAAATGTTCTAATCAAGTCTTCTAATCAAGGTCCCTTCACAGAATCTAATGCAATCAAAGGGTCTCACATCTACAGTAATGGATTAGTTCCAAACATAATCTTTTTTGGGGATTCACCACATTCAAACTGTCAGAGTTGGAAACAAAGGGAGGTGAGAACAGTGCCAGGGATTCAGGATGGCATATTCTGATTGTTTATAGAACTGTTCATATATGGTAGAAATATGCCCATGAACCAGATTTTTCTTTTTGAAGGACCCCAAACATTTTTCTGTCTCTTATGTTTCCTCATCCTGGTAACCTTGCTTCTGAGGAGCATGGTTTATGTTCCTGGTGTCTCAAAGGTACTTGAAAGAAGACGGGTGTGTTTTCTGTACATGCTCAGGTTATATAGCCTGCACTTAATCAAGCTCAGAAGAAAAGTTTATAGAAACAGGCACTCAGAAAACTGGTTTTGGCTTGCCCATGGTTTCATTATGACAATATTTTTAATTACACATGAATATGTTTATGACATATTACTCAAATTCTTGACTTTGTTCATTGATGGATATGATTTAATTTGACATTAAAAGAACTGTTATGCTTCAACAGTTTCTTCAGTGTGCACTCTATATAGTTTAATTTTGCACATTGATTGACTTTTTGTCTCCCAAAGAAACATTAGAAAGAATCTTAATATAATTGTTCAGGAAGTGATTAAATAATCCCAATTTCCACCTAATTTGAAGTATGCATGTGTCTTATGGAGCTTGTGGATTAAATAGCAACTAAATGTGTCTCAAAATTAAGAGTATAAAATGCATATTATTATTTTTATGTTACATTTGTATAATCAGTCTTTAAAAAATAAAATAAATAAAATTTTAAAAAAGAAAAAAATTTTAGAAAATGTAAAAGGCAACCAATAAAATTAAATGTAATAAAAATACATATTATTGATGGTATTTTAGCTCAAATCTGTATGAAAATGATGTGTGTGAGAAAATTGGTTCCATTGGACATGGAAACGGGACTCTAATATTTCACACAAAAAATGTAGCCTTTTAACACTCTTTCATAAAATGTGAAAAACAATGATCTTTATTATCACTGTATTCCCAGAACCTAAGTTTGAGCCTAACATAATAAACTTCAAAATATAATAATCAAATGTTTAAATTGTAGGGATTCTAATTATGATTATGATCAAGTTTTTTTGTCAGTGAGTGTAAAGACAAATCTGACATATATTTTGATGATGTTTTCTGTTGTCAGTGAGTGTAAAAACAAATCTGACATCTGTTTTGATGTAGTTTCATCTATACCTCAGTCCCATAAAGAACATCACAATGAAGTTTTCGTATTTTCCTTAAGTTTTAAAAAAACCCACTTGTTCACACCATGATTTGTTGCCACTTAGCGATTGCCAACCTCGCTTATTCCAATTTATGTTTCTTCTCCTTATGAAGTTATAAGATATTGTGAAGAAGTGCATTGTTCTATATCTTCTGCTCTGATTTCTCTATTACTAAGTTTAAATTCTGTGCTAATTTGGAATATTGCTCAGCCCTTGGTGTTTTGAGAACACCAATCTCCACAGTGCCTTCTGTGACTATTCCGTCAACTAATCCCCCTGAGCATGTAAAAGTAAGACTAGCCTGAATAAAATTACTACTGCACAAAATCATATTATGTTGCTCCTTGAACTTGCAAAGGCATTACAATAGCTTGCTCTTTCAACCTACTTTATTTCAGTTCAAGAATCATGATAATATTTACTTAAGTGGAAATAGAATATCGAAGAATCAACTGTTCTTAGAGAAATTTGGTTGGATATGCGGAAATGGGTTGATATAACCCCTTCTTGTGAACATTGTAGAGGAGCTCATGGACATTTTCTTTATTTTCAATATATTGGTTATTTGCTAACAAATTTAAGATGACAGGAGTGGAACAGGATACGTGGACTTTCAAAAAGTCCTCAAACTTTTAAGTTTAAACAAATTAAATGAGCCATTAGAGATGAGCTTGGACTAAACCAGTCATCTTTACCATAAAAGTAAGTACATATTTTTGTTGGTTTTTTTTCAGGAGCATAGTTGTTTTGTTTATTTTTTAATTTATTTTTTTATTGTGGGTAAAAATCAATTTTTTCACAATACAATCCAATATTTGTAAAATGATATATAAATTTATATGCATATATGTGCATTTGCTTACATAAATGTTATTTTTTAATATATATATATATATTTTTAAAAGGTGCTTAGATTACCTAAATATTACACAGAAATTACAGGGATTTGTAGAAGTAATCTCAACTGTGCACATAAAAATCAAATTATACTAAAAAATTATGTAATGAATAAATGCTAGGAAAAATTATCTAATACAATTTAATAGTTTAGATTAACTGTCTTCCTTTTTATAGGATGAACACTTTGTGATTGATTTGACTATATGATTTGCTGTGGTCTAGTCTAGATATGTCTTAATAAGCATTTGTTATTTTACTGGTATGCGGAAACCATGGAATCATTTTTGTACAAGATTCAAAACAATTTACTTAATGTATTGTAACACTGAGCAGATATAAATTATGTATTGAGTTTTGCACAATGTTTATTTTACACATAGTGAAGGTTATCACGGATCATTTAATGGCAAAAGACAACATATCTTATGACCACAAAGAGAATAAATCATTGGAAGTGGCAATATGTCTTCCCAGGAATTTTGTAGGCAAAAATTTCTGGATAATTTGATTCACATAATAAATTAACTATCAAATCCTGAGAAAATATTCCAATTTGTAAGCTACGCAAAGTCTGAAAAATTCAGGGACCAAATGAGACATTACAGACTCAGGAAAGCTATCTGGATGTTGTAAGTATTTTACATAATGACCTTAGATTACAGCACACCTAAGTCTTCTATGTGAAATAACTTTAAACTTGAACAACCAAGTATGCAAATCCTTTATAACAGCAGAAATGTCAGGAGCACAAAAGAAATGGAAAAAATAAACAATTCTTTGCCTCATCAAAATGTACTTTGACTATTTAGGAACCCCCATTCATCACTCCTCAAGAAAAGAATGGTTATTATTATGGAGAAGTAGTATATCATTCTGGAAATAAAATTAGTAAAAACACTTGCAGTTTACAAAAATAAAATTAGGTCTTAAATAAAAGTACCACTTCACATTTCAGAGAGAAGACTCTTGTATGTAAGTGGTAAGTAAAATATATTCAAGAAGAGCACATTTACAAACTTACAAAAGACCATTAAAACAGAATATTATTTAAAGTTAGAATGTCTTGTGTACAAACATAAGGTAGAAACACCTTCTAGCCATTAAACATCTCTGTTTATTATCTATGCAAGTCACTCTACCGGATGGACAACTGTGTTTTCTCAAACAATATTAAAGGGTAAATGGGAGGAAGGGAAATAAATGCTAATTCAAAATAGAGAAGTAAAAAACATGTTGATGAAAATAATAAAAACTCAAAGAGCATTGATTCCCAATGTATGCTGGGGAGTAAATTCACAGAATTTTACGTTAAAAGATTTTCATCTCACAGATCTTAATCTCTTTTTTTTTCCTCTTTTTTTTTAGGGAATATATTGAAACATTCAGAGCACAGAGATTTATATTGAAATACTTGAGATAGTATGAAGAAATACAGGAATAATTAATTTAGGAAGTAATGTAAAAATAGAGTTTATTAAAAGCATTTTGTTTCTATGTACTAGAAAGTCATTTTTGTTTAAAAGTAAAAGGAAACAATATATATATTTTAAAAGTATTTTAAACTGTTTATTCAAATGAGAGCTTTCTTATTTTTTCACCTATTTCACAGAAAAAACAAGAATATACCATAAGAAATAAAGAGAATAATGAGAAATAACGTATCAGTAACTGAGTTTATTCTTCTGGGATTAACAAATGACCCAAATTGGCAGGTTGTACATTTTACATTTCTTCTTCTTACCTACATGCTAAGCATGACTGGGAACCTCATCATCATCACCCTCACATTCTCAGATCCTAACCTCCAGACGCCCATGTATTTCTTCCTTCGGAACTTTTCATTCCTAGAAATATCATTCACTTCTGTCTGCATTCCCAGATTCCTTGTCACCATTGTGACAGGGGACAGAATCATTTCTTACAATGGCTGTGTGACTCAGCTATTTTTTTTTCATTTTCCTGGGGGTGACAGAGTTTTACCTTTTGTCTGTTATGTCCTATGATCGCTATGTGGCCATCTGTAAACCCCTGCATTACACGACCATCATGAGCAACAGGGTCTGCACTCTATTTGTCTTCAGCGCTTGGCTGGCAGGATTCCTGATCATCTTCCCACCAATAATCTTGCTGCTGCAGTTGGATTTCTGTGCCTCCAATATAATTGATCATTTTATCTGTGACTCTTCCCCAATTCTGCAGCTTTCTTGCACAAACACGAAAGTTCTAGAACTCATGGCATTTTCTTTAGCTGTGGTGATGCTCATGGTCACTTTGATGCTAGTTATTCTCTCCTATGCATATATCATCAAGACCATCTTGTGGATTCCTTCCACTAGTCAAAGGAAAAAAGCCTTTTCCACTTGTTCCTCCCACATGATAGTTGTCTCCCTCTCTTATGGCAGCTGCATCTTCCTGTACATTAAAACTTCTGCAAGGGAAAGAGTCTCCTTAAGTAAAGGAGTAGCTGTGCTCCATACCTCAGTAGCCCCCCTTTTGAATCCCTTTATTTATACATTAAGGAATCAGCAAGTAAAGCAAGCCTTCAAGAACATGGTACAGAGGATGGCATTTTTTTCAAAATGATGAAATCTGCTTATATTAAAAATTTTTTTCCTTGAAGACAAAACTGAGTGATAAACTTTCTTCTCTCCTCTATATAAATCTTTTCTAAATACCTCATTTAACTCCTTCAGTCAGATCTATTTATATAAGAACACCTCTATTTTCTAATTAGCCTAAAAACTAGGTCTTAACTATTTTAAGTACATATACAATGCGTGATTTCTCACCTGTATATCTAAATTTTAGGTAAACCAATAATCTCCCCTGTTTCTCAAATCAAGGAAAAGTAGATTATGAAATCAATCTGTAAAACAGAGGGTACTATAAATTAAGAAGGTAAATATGAACCACATAAAAATATATTTTATGTGAAATAAGTAAAAATACATATCTTAATATCTCTAAAATACTTCCTCTGGTGTCAATGGGAAAATTATTTTATAAAATTAAACCTACTATTAAAATTTTATTACTTATTAATAATTGATTTTATTGATATGTACATTTAAAATATGTGGAAATAGTAAATAGAATTTTAAGATAACATGTGTCATCAGAATCGTTCTCTGTGTTATATCCCACATGAGGATATATTGACTTGGTGTTAGTTTTCCTAGACAACAATGGCAAAGTTTTAGTGCAACAGAAAAGATATTTACTTTACAATTTTCCTTTGACAATATTTCCTAAAAAATGATTATTTAACTAATGATTAACCTATTTCTGCCATTCACATTTGACATGGAAAACCATAGTCTCTCTCTAATGGCATGACAAAACTTATATTTTGTATTCAGATTCTTTCAATGGATAAAAATGGTATTTTCTATTGATGCAAAGAAATGACAGAATCAGAATAAGAATGTTATGAGGTACTTTCTCTCTAGAGTGTATCTTTGAAATGAAAGATAAATTATGTATTTCTTACTTTTCCTTTATTACTAAATATATAATACTGTCTTTATCTTTTCATTATCTCTTTCACAGAAATTTCCCCTCCCCTTCCTGCATATCCAAGAAAATGACATTTGAGTAATGATAAATATGTTCAACTCTATTTCTGTAGTTAATGAGTCCCTCAACGCCAATGTATCATCAAGAAAATGGGTTGTCTTGGGACAGTAATTATAAGTCTAAATAGACACATGTGGATTTGATTTTTGGTTTCTTGATTTTTCAGTCTGGTCTGACAATCTGGGGTAATGTAAAGGACTCTAGGTATTTTCTAAGTTACTGACAGAAGTACTGTTTCTTATTGTTCATAAAACAGATATCCTAAAGTACTTATGCATTTCTTACCATTGTGATTTCATACAATGTTCTACATTTTATTTCAACCAGAATCTAACATAATATCAATACAAAATGAACATTAAATAATCATTTTATTTGACTATGAATTCCTTACTTGGAAACACATTTAAAGACATAGAACAATACAAGTTTTTGTTTGATGACTATGACCAGCAACTGTAAGTGCAAAAATGAAAACCAGGATTGTAGAAAAACTCCATACAATTGTTAATTAAGTGAATATACACATAATGTATGATAGGATAGATAGATGGATGATATAGTCAGAGAATAGGTAGAAAGAGAGATAAAGTAGGTAGATAGCAGAAAATAAAATGATAAGAGGAAGCCAATCCTCTTAATCAACAGAAAGTTACTGAAGAAGTAGAATCTAATAGTCAATAAGAGTAAAGATGTAAATATCACTTTAAATCTTTCCAAAAGTAAAATTGTCAGGTGCTAAGGTGAAATATAATATTATTTTAAATTATTGTGATACAATGAAGCTTTGACTGCAATGACATGTGGGAGGTCATATGTTTTACAGACTTTGCAATCAACAATTTAAACTAATATTCATGTACACACTGTAATATTTCAAAATTAATTTTCTTTTCACAAGGAGAAAAATTACATTCATGTAATAAGCAGACAAAATACATCTGTACCATTAATTTTTTTAAATTACATTACAATTATTGTGACATTGTTTCTCAGCAATTAGTATCAAAAACAGTCATTTACTTTCATGGGTGAATAAGCATCTTGACAGTTGATTTTCACAAATATAAGTGGAAGCTTGACCAAGAATGAAAATTTCTTAACCTTACTAAGAATTAGAACCTCATTCATACTAATTCCCATGCAGCCTTATTCATGCTTTGGATATTACAAAATGTTCTCAAGAGAGTAATAATCACTCATGAATCACTGAATCATTGAATTCCTTAGGATCATAATAACAGATGATGATTGGCTGAAGAAAAATTGTAATCACTAAGAGCTTATTGATCTTAAAATCTAAATATGACTCACCCACTCAGGTAATTTTGGAAGTGCATTTCCTTTGGTCTTACATATTTCAAATACTCAGAATGAAAAGTGTACCAAATGAATAAAGAATTTAAGTACAATAGGAAAAAAAATGCTATAGTTTTTTATAGACTCAAGATATTTCTACTTTGACCATAACCACATTGCTTGCACTTAAAATAAATTCCTCTAAGGATAGAGAAATTCCCTTAACATTTTTCTAACATACTATTCATTTGTGTTTCTATAGAAAGCAAGTCACATTTGCCTTCTATAAGGAAACAATACCTCTTGGGGTGGTGGTATTATCCGATTATCTCTAAATACTTTTCATATTTTCCATTTGGTTTCATAAGATTCAGTTATTTTTCTTTACCTTTAATTCAGAGAGAGCTAAGGAAGACATTTAAATACAGCCATTGAATAGCCTATTCTATCTTCTATTCCTCTTTACACTGAAATCATTAATGCAATTGAACATATGAAAAAAGAAATGGAAATGGTGAAAGGGCAAGATCAGATTTACCTAAGAGCACAGAAAGACTATTAATTTTTGTTGTGAATAAGGCTTTTGGCTGGACACTCAATTATAATTAATCATTTGAGATTGCATTTCAGTGCATATTAGACTAAGATGAGTCTGTACACCTCTTCTATGTGTTAAAAGTACTATTAGGCAAAGTTCTATATGAAAAAGATTACTGTTAGGAACTATGCATAAGTAAGTAGATATTATAGCATATTTGAATTACTTAATTTTACCTCCTGTTATTTTTGCTAGGGAATGATTAAGAAGCATTCAAGATATTATCTTAAGGAATTCATTTTTATGTGGTTGAGTGATTTATGTTTTTTGCAGAGTTTCCAGTGAGGGCTGAAATCTGAGATGAGAGGTATATGCAGTCTGAATAAGGCCCAACTATATATCATTTGCCACATTTCTTGAATTTACAAATCTAATGGCTTTTTTTTAAATTAAATGAATGAATATATGAATGAAAGCTTAGAAGGCCTTTGACTCTGCTAATAGCACCAATAGACTGTTCAATTTTAGATCCATCTTCTTGTCTCCAGTTGCCATATTACACTTGTAAATGCTATTTGCTCTGTTACTTTTGTTCTTTCAAAATACACAGAACCCAAAAAAAAAAGTAGGAAAAAAAAAACATAAATTTACTTACACAAATTTTAGAAAGTACCAACATTCTACACTCCACTAGTTAATAAGTGAATAAAAAATGAAAATAATTAAAATATTAGAATAAA
>JAQZBX010104813.1:0-10912 GCA_029593785.1 Cabassous unicinctus
TGTGGAGTCAGGATTTGAACCTATGTAGTCTGGTTGCAAAGCCTGAGCTCTTAGCCACAACATTATTCTACTAAACACTTTTAAAAAATAATCATGTGAATATATTTTTGTACAATTAAATATCCTCTTACAACATTATTATTAATTGCTCCAAACAGACTCAATTATATGGATACCATGCTCTATTTAACCAATATCCCCTTTTTGGGTATTTATGTAGTTTCTAATTGTTCATTTGAATAATAACACTGCCATGTGCAGTCCATGTACGCATTCTCTCTCTCTCTCTCTCTCTCTCTCTCTCTCTATCTCTCTCTCTCCAAACCCCTCCCTCTCCTCCCATCTCTCTCTCCATATATATTTAAATTTTCCTAATTATTTCTTTAGAAAAGTTCTTGGCAGAAATTCTAGAGCCAATGGCCAGTGTATTTTGAGATTTTGATGAAAATTGAAAAATTGAATCCAAAAATATGTATCGATTTATAATTCTACCGAGAGTATGTCTTCATCCATAGTACAAAATTGGGGAAGCATTAACATTTAAACCAGAAATTCCTTCATTAACTTTTAGTACAAATTTTTTGTTTCTGATCACTTTATTTCTCCAGGTGATCTTATCTTTTCTCCCCTTGGATACTATCTACCAAAATTCTGTATTTTTAAGAAATATTTTGATTTCCCATCTTCCCTAGTTTTAAATGATTAGTATGTGAACCTGCTTTGCGTTTAGGCTTTTTCCGGAGACCTCACTAAATTTTTCACTTGACAGGGCCTTTAATGAGTAAGATAATTACCTAGGTAATTGTGATTGAAAGTGCTATTAAAGAGTAAAGATGTGTTTGATGTCTCAGTCTCTTAATTTGACAACTTACTTAGATCTCATTAACAGTTTCCTGTTTTCTTTTTGTTTTTAAGCTTAGGTATCAAGGTGAAGTTTAAACTCATGTTTGTAAAGAAAACAATTTACTAAGTCCAACCTAGTTTATATTATTATTAAGGATATTAGTATGGTTTAAGTTAAGAGATAACTAAAACTCATTCTCTTTTCACAGATAAATTGCCATATATGGATTTCCCTTTCATACCACGAGCAAAGTTGGCTCCAAACCTAATATCTGCTATCACACTGTTGATTCTTACTTAAACTAACAGTGTTTTTTTTTCCTTGAACATTTGTAGAACCAACATTAATGATGGTAGCTATAACGTGAATATTGATTTTGCCTTTTTCTCTGTGTCTTTTTAGATTGTCTTTACACTTTCGATATCTCTTCTCCCTCCTTTTGCAAGCTCCTCTTTCTTGCTCTAGGCCTCTCACTATTTTGAAACATCAAAAGGAACATCACAGACTTTCATCATGTGCGTTTTGGATCTAACTCTACACTGACAACACGAGGGGCTTGCCCTCACACCGGGCTTATGAGTTTAGTTCAGCAATGCCTTCCATTTATACGTAATGATCATAATATCTCAGCCCTGCTCAAATCTTAGAAGATGGTTGTTGAATGATGTTAGATTCATCTTTGGAGTCAGAAAATCTCAGAAAGCATCTTTTCCGGGGGCATTTTATTCTACCTCTTGAAAACATTCTGGACAAACAAATTCACTTTTACGGGTATATAATACCTAGTGATGTAGACCAGACTGGAAAATTGAAATGAAGAGTAGAAAGACCCAGTTACATTGTTCTAAAACTTTGTGCCACAGATTATTTCTTAAAATTAAAAGAAGTAAACTAGTCAAACTATTCCTCTGTTTGTGTTCCAAATTACTGCTCTAAAAATTGGGATACTCTATAATTAAATATCTAGCTTTAGGAGGTGTTGCTTACATCCCAGTCAAGTCATCTATCATTTACTATTGTATGCATTTAAGGCTTTAATTTTTTGAAAAAATGTGTTGTAAGAATTTACCTTGCAAAAATACTGATTCTAAACTAGTCAAGTCCTGGTATCTTTACAAGATATATTCTAAATTAAAAATCAAGAGATCTGTGTTTTTGAACTCCTCCTAAAAGAGTATTCTCAGGTGAGGTTATTGACTTACTGCCTCTTAGAAAAGATGAAAAGTTTTCTCTGCTTGTACTTGTGTGGTTTGTGCTTTCACATCATCAGAGTTGTGAAAGTAGTCCACAGGCTACTCTCACTTCTGACACCAACTGAAAGTTCAGGGTTTCCAAGACTATCCACACTTCTGACACGTATTTCAAGTTCAGTGGTCCCAAGACCACCTTCAGTGTTGATCACTTGCTAGAAAGGCTTCAGAAATCACAGAAATGTATTAAACTTATGGTTTATTACAGAGAAAGAGACTAAAGTCGGCCAAGGGAAGAGACACATGGGGCAGAATCCAGATTTACAAACACAGAGCTTCTAGTTTTCCTCTCCCAGTGGACTCATAGAAATGTTCACTCATCTGGTAATGATGTGTGACAATCTACAAGTGGTATTGCTAACTAGGTAAGCTCATCTGAGCCTTGGTGTCTAGTGTTTACATTGGGGTTTGGTCATGTAGACATGATTGGTTCCCTTTGTGGCTAACCTCAATCTCCAGCCCCTCTAGAGATCGAGGTGATACCATGTTACCAAAGCCCCTACCAGAAATTGTATGATTATGCTGTCTGGTGCGGCTCAAGGCTTCCAGGTAAGTAAAGACACCTTATTAGGTATCAGACTCCAAAGATGTAGAGATCAGTTCACAGGAGCCAAGGGCAAAGACCAGACCTCTTTTTGAGCAAAGTTAAATTCTTTACTATACAATACCAACTTCAGCAGTTGACTTATAGTGGCTATGAATGAATAAGCTGGTGATATTTTTAAGTTATTTAGAGTAGGCATAATGACCTGTCATTTCAGGAAGGTTACAGTGTTTGTGGATTTATATGTAGGTTAGGATGGGACAGTTGCTGTTTGACATGTAGGTAGTTCTGAGAATACTGATTAGGAAGCATTTATTCTTTGACCAATATTAGATTGGTTGCCATCAAGCATCAAGAGCGTATAATAAGCTTACATTTTCTAAAAGACCAAAAACCCTTTCTGAGAATATATTAGAAGAAATTAATTCTGTGGATGGAGAAATGTATTTGCTTAAGGGTTAAGAATAAATCAATATCTATTCTACCTTCCACATCAGTAAATCTCCATTTGATTACTAAAACACCTCTATTATCTAATTAGGAATCAACTTCTAGAGTGCAGTGAAGGAACACATAAAAAGGTATCTTTCTGAAAGTGTTTATGGTGAAAATTCTATCATAGAGATGGTTTGTTTCTCATTTTTTCCCCCAGTTTTGTGAGGATTCTGTGTTCTCTCTTAGAGTTGTTCCTTTCTCCCCACGTCTCCCATTAAATGAGAAGGTGTGCACCGTGTCATCTCCTGCAGTCTTTCACATCTTGATTAATTACAGCTCCATCCTTCCAGTTGGTCACACCAAAAATCTTGTAGACATCTGTATTAGTTGTTATTCTGTGTAAAATAATTGCCGCAATCATAGTTACTTAAAACAAGACCAATTTATTAACTCGCAAGTCTATAGGTTGGAAGACTTGGCTTGGCATAGCTGGGTTCTCTGCTCAGGGTCTCACCAGCTGAAGTCAAGATTTTGGTCAACTGTGTCCTCATCGAGTCCTCTTTGGAGGACTCTTCCTCTAAAATTTGGAGTCCTCTTCCAAGCTCATTCAGGTGGTTGAAAGAATTTAGTTCTTTGCAGCTGTAGAATTGAGGTCCCCATTTTCTTGCTGGATGTTGGCTGAGGTTTGCTCTCAGCTTCTGGAGGTCACACTCAGGTCCTAGCCACACGGTCCACTCACAACATAGTTTACTTCCCTGAACCAGCAGGATAATCTCTCTCCAGTCTGCTACAACAGAATCTTGTGTCATGCCACATAACCACTGGAGTAGCTATGCCATCACCTTTGTCATTTAATGTAACCTAACCAAGGGAGGGACTATCCCATCATCTTCACAGGTCCCCCACACTCAAGGGAAGTTGATTATACCGGGCTTGGGAAGCTTGGGGACTAGCTATCTTAGAATTCTGCCTACGACAACATCTTTATATTTTATTATTTTACATAATAAAGAAATGTATTGTTTTTGTAATATGAAAAGAAACTTTATAAAATTTAGAGGGGAAAAAAAATAAACCAAAGACTTTAGAGTGCCAAATAAGTGGGGGAAAGAAAAGACAATTTTAAAGTTCAAACCATCTACAGAGTTAGAGAAGGAAAAAAAGAATAAAAATGTACAGTTAAAAATATAAAACAGAAATATTTAGTTATCAGTAATCACAAAGGATATTAAGTGATTAAATCTGTCAATAGGAAGAGATTTTAAGTTGGATAAAAAATTACAATTCAACTATTTGCATTTTAAGGAGTCCCTGTAAGATAGTGATATAGAAAACTTTATTCACTAATTCTTTCAAACAATAGTAGTGCCTGATATTTTACTTTTTAAGTCTTCATCAGTAAACAAATTAAAGTCCCTGCCCTCGTGAAGATTACATTATAGTGGGGGATGAAGCTGGCAAAAGGAGTAGAGAGTAGTTCGGGGGTGGGTACCATTTTAGATGGGCTGTTTGGGGATGCCTTTGAGAAGAAGAGTGCTGAATGGATTGAAGGAATGAGTCTCATGGGTGTCTACAAGCATGACAAATTCAGCCCCTGAGGTGGGACTATGCTTGGCAAGAACTGGAAAATATGGCTGAGGCAGAGTGAGCAAGTAGGGAGACATGGGGGGATCACATAGGGCTTTAAGTTAAAATTAAAGGGATGAAATATATTTTTGAGCACCTATTATGTATCGCACTTCAAACTTAATTTGGGGAACACAAAATGGACAAGACAGACATGGTTCCTGCTTAGATCTTTTGCTGAATCATCCTTCCCAGGGAAATGTCATTGACAGCCACAAAAACATAAACAAACAAAAAAAAAACATCAACAACATCTTGCTCACGTTGAAAGTGATGGGATCAACTCAAGCTCCCATAGGGCAGGGGAAACAGTTCATTTTATTATTTCTTTCCCTCCATATTATTTTAAAGTGATGATCTTTTGTTTATTCTTTCAAGAATAGCTGGGCTGCATAGCTGGGCTGATTTTTGTCTGTCTTTTGGTGAATGAATTACTACTATACTACCACACCACAACTTCTGTCTGTGTGTGTAAAGGGGCAGCAAGAGTTTGCCAAAGAGCACTTTGCACAACAAACTACATTTCATTTGTATGCAAATCTTTGGAAAGCATTTATTTATAACACAAAGTTTCCAAATATTTATTTCAGTTGTTGAGGGGGTAAAGTGGTGGATTGGAGGGCAGTAGAATTGGTTATTTTCCCTACCCATTTTCCATGTGTTTCACCCCATTAAATCTAGGCTTTGAAGTTTATGAAATGATTTATTTACCACAATTCAACTGCAAATAGGACATTCCCTCGTGAGTGTTTTTGAAACTGTGTAATGATCTCTTTAATGCTTCATTTGGCTGTGCAGAGACTGCCAACACCCACAGCTTTCAGAATTTTGCTGAATGCAGTCGGAAGAAAGTCTCTTTCTATTATTGAACATTTAAAACTCATGAAGTAAAATGGATAAACCTGGAGCAGAGGTTCTATGCAAGCATGGGGAAGATGCCCTGGATAGCTCTCTCGATTCTGGGTGAAAACAAATGACAACTGTGAGGACAGAGAATGTTTATGCTTGCTAGCCTAATGTTTAGTCTAACTATCTCATTAGATATATTCAGTCATGTTTTCAAATAAGCAAGGAAAATTCAAACTTGAGAGAGTGTGTGTTTATTTTATTAGAGGCAGTTTTCATAGCATGGGATTTTTCTGATTCTTCTTATTGGTAATTGTTAGAAGGTGTTTTAGTTTGCCAAAGGGCTGCCAATGCTAAGTACCAGAAATGTATTTTTATTTATTAAGGGGATTTATCAAGGGGATTTATTTGGGGCAAAAGTATTTATCAAGGGGAGATATTTGGGGTAAAAGCCCACAGTTCTAAGGCCAAGAAAAGTCCAACTCAAGGCACCATAAGAGGTGCTATCTCACCAAAGTCAGCCACTGTTCATCCTGGCATTGTTGCCAACTGGTGAAACAAGATGGTCAATGTCTGCAAAGGGAATTCCCATTGGAATCCCAACTGAATTCTTTGTAGAAATTGACGAGCTGACCCTGTAATTTGTAAGGGACCTGTAGCCAAAACAATCCTGAAAAGGAACAAAGTAGGAAGGCTCACACTTCCCAATTTCAAAACTTAAGACAAAGCAACAGTAATCAAGACAGTGTGGCACTGGCACAAAGATAGACACAGAAATCAGTGGAATGGGATTGAGAGTCCAGAAATAAACCTATACTTCTATGGTCAGCTGATTTCAACAAGGATTCCAAGACCATTCAATGAGGAAAGAATAGTCTTTCCAACAATTGGTGGTGGGAGTAGCTGGATAGACACATGTGAAAGAATGAAGTGGGGCCCTTACCTCACTCCATATAAAAAAGTTTACTCAAAGAACTAAATGTAAGAGCTGAAACTATAAAAATCTTCATGGTCTGATTTGGTAAAGGATTCTTAGATATGACACTGATAGGAGAAGCAATAAATGAAAATTAGATAATTTGGACTCCATCAAAATTAAAAACTTTTGTGCTTCAAAGGACACCATCAGAAAGTGAAAATATAACCCACAGAATGGAAGAAAGTATTTCCAAATCATGTATCTGTTAAGGAACTTCTAGTGAGAACATATAAAGAACTCTTACACTCAATAATAAAAAGAAATATCTGAATTTAAAAATGGGCAAAGGATTTGTATATCTTTCTCCAAGGAAGATATACAAATAGCAACTAGGCACATGATAAGATGCTCAGCATTACTAGTCATTAGGGAAATGCAAATCAAAACCAAAATGGGGTACTTCACATACACTGGCATGGCTAGAATAAAAAAGTTAGATAAAAGCAAGTGTCAGCAAGGATGTGGAGAAATTGTAACCCTCATACACTACTGGTGGGAAAGTAAAATGATGCATCGGCTTTGTAAAACAGTCTGGCAGTTCCTCAAATGATTAAACGGTTAACATGTGACCCAGAAGTTCCATTCTTAGGCATATATCCAGAGGAAATGAGAACATATGTCTGCACAAAAACAGATACAAGAATGTTTATGACAGCATTATGCATAATAGCCGAAATGTGGAAACAACCCAAATGTCCATCAATGGGCAAATTGATAAACAAAATGGGGAATAAAACACACGGAATATTATTTGGTCTTAAAATGGAACGAAGTACTGATACATGCTAAAACTCAGATCAACCTTAACAACATGCTAAGTGAAAGAAGTCAGTTACAAATATTCACATATTGTATGATTCCGGTCATACCAAAATCCAAAACGGGGAATCTATAGATACAGAAAATAGTGGTGGCTTGGGGCTGGAGGTGGAGTGGGGGAATAGCTAATGGTACAGTTTCTTTTTGAGGTGATGAAAATGCTTTAAAATTAACTGTGGGGATGGCTGCACATATCTGAGAATATACTAAAAATGCATTAAACTGTACCCTTTAATGGGTGAATTGTTTTGAATAATATATCAATAAAGCTATTTTTTTTTAATTTAAGAAGTTGACTCGATTTCAACTTCACCTAGCAGTGTGTGATAATTCTGTTGCTCCACGTCTTCACACTCATTTTTCATGGTCAAACTTAAATTTTTGCCTCTCTAATAGGTATAAAAAGTTATCTATTTTGTATTTCTGATTATTTTTGAAGTTGAGTACTTTTTCAATGATTGTTAGAGATAAGGATTTTCCTCTTCTGTAAATTTCCTGTGCATGTTTTAAAATTTTCTTTTGAAGAGTTGTCTATTTTTCACAGGCTTTTTGGAGTATTTGAAGACCCCAGCGTGGGCCCTGGGGGTGCTCATAGCTCTTAGGTTGTCCTTGTTTCTAGGTCTTTCTGGTGAATAAAGCCAGAGTTTATACTGTCACTCACAGTTTTTACATAAATATCTTACTCTTAAATCTTCAACTCCATCCCCCTCATACATGATAGTTTCAGACTAGCAATACCAACAGTATTACCAATATGATTAGTGAATATTATTTGAGTTTTTCCCTAAAAATTTTAAAAAACCATTTTCTAATTCTAAAAGAAATGCACATTTAATACAGAAGATTCATAAAATGGAAAAATCATAAAACTATCATCCAACAAACCATATATTATCAATGTGAACATATTGGAATATTTGTCATTCTTGAAAATGATTTAGTCAGTCAATTTCTGAATATCAAGAGCCCATACTCCATTATTTCAAATGGGAAAATAATGTGTTCTTAGCCCACATCAAAGTCCCAACCAGTTCCTCAAATATGACTAAAATATTCTTAAACATGTATAAAAATACAATGGAAATTTATGCAAAATGTAAGGCATTTAAAACACCAATTACTTAACTATTTGTTACAGAGTGAATTAATTAATGGGTCTATCTGTATATCTGTTTTATGAAACAATACCATATAATGCTGGATATAAACTGCATTTTTGTTCACGTTGCAAATAACACTATAATGTAAATTAAACAATTAAAAATGTCAAGGTTACATAAGGAGTGTAAATAATATTTAGCAAAATACAATAAACCTAGGCAATTTTATACAATATATTTAATTGCCAGTTAAATAGCTGCCTGAATGAGGTTTGAAGGTGGAGAGAGATGGAGGCCATGGACGTGGTTGCTGTTTGGAGTAAAGTGAAGGGGAATGTGAGTGAACTGGAGAAGGCGTGAGTAAAACAGTAACTACATGAGGGCCACTCTCATCTCAATGCAAGAATCTTTGTGTTCAGTCTTCTCTGGTTGCATCCAAGGCACCAGAGGTGGGTCGTTGTTTTCCAAAATTCATTGAAAGAATGTGGCAACCTCACTTTCAGAATTGCAGTATCTTCATTCCAGGGTATTCTGTTGTCTTGATTGAGACTTGCATTTACGATTCCTTCTTTGTTCAGTCTATGAAATTAGGGTCAGCCGGGTGGTCAGCATGACCTGTTTTACTCTGTAGACAAGTGGCATGAACAGAAATGAATGCCTCGCCTTCCATTTTATGCAGTGCACATGTTGGCTAGTTAGACTTGCCTGTAAATCACTCTACAACCGTAAACTCCAGACTATTCTATTTAGATCCACATAGTGAGAAACTAATAAATACCGTTAAAATATTAATATACATAAAGTCCAGGGAAGTTTTTTTTAAATTTTTAGCCTGATCATAATTTTATCTATATCTTAGCAGCTTGGTTGAATTACATACAGATATTGAGAAATTTTATATAGTTTTAAAAGATATGCATTTATAGAGAATTCTGATGTGCTTAACACCTACCCCTGAAGACTCAGGCTTATTAGATCCCATGCATCCTTTTTGAGCAAGGCTTTTAGTAAAGTGACACAAAATAAATATCCACACCATGTTGTTTAATATTCTAATTTCTACTTAACTTTTGGTTTTGGGGTCCTATTGAATTTTGAAGTCTTCATGGGGAAACGATATTGATGCAACTTGGAATGAACAGGTGTAGTCAAGTTTTGATAGGATGGCTTGTTCTCCCTAGTTCTATAAAAACATACCCCCAGGAAAAAAGGATCAGGGCCCCTTAACCCAATCACCGTTTCCACTCTGTGAGAAGACAATAGGCTGGTATTTTTATTTTTTTATTTTTTGCCACAATGATTAGTTTAAGCTCTCACACTCTGGGTTTCTGAGAGCCAACATCTGTTTCCATGGGAACATGGAGGCAGGCAGCTGCTGAGTTGTCAGGTGCATCTAACAATCTTGGGAAGCTCCTGTCTGAGTGTATGCCAAGTTTTTCCTCTAGCATTTTTGGTCATTTACTCACAAGTGGCTCCTCAACCAGTGAGACACTTTGGGATATAGGTAATTGAAATACATAAATTGTATTGAAATGGGGCACGTGTGTGTGTATGCCTAAAGGTGTGTATATGTATATGTGCATGTACTTCTATGTATTTGTTTTCTCTTTATGTGTATCTATACCATCATCTCTATCTCTATTTTTTCTTTCAATGAGAAAAGCACTGAGAAAGAAGTGATTTGAGGGAGACTCCAGGGTGTATCAAAGAGCCGCTACCCTCTAGAATCTTGAATCTTGAAGTATATTTGGAAATTCAAATCTCCTGGACTGCATGTTCAAAGTGCAAGTTCCCAACTGTACATGTGATATAGGGAATACTCCAACCAAATTCACTTTCTTAATTTCTGTCCTGAGCTGCTGACCTGAAACGTTGCCTCTTTTCCTATGCAGTGAATTGGGGTGTTCAAGCTATAGAAAGAAATTTGAGTAGCCCTGTTTTTTAATCGTTTTTTTTTTTTAAACTTTATTTTAAAGAAGTTTTAGAATACAGAAAAGTTACATAAAAAATGTAGAGGCCTTCCACATACCTCACTTCTCCCTAACCCCTCCCACACTTTTCCCTATTAACAACATTTTTCATTAGTGTGGTACTTTTGCTACAATTGATGAACACATATTGAAGTATTGCTACTAACCATGATCTATAGTTTACATTAAGGTTTATATTTTGCACCTCACAATTTTATAGGTTTTGACAAAATGTCTAATGGCTTGTATCCATTGTTGCGGTATCATGCAGAACAATTCCAAGGTCCCCAAAATGCTCCATGTTATACCTATTGTTCCCTCTCCCTCCCCTCAGAACCTCTGATGGCCACTGCCTTTATATCAATGATAAAAGTTCTTCCATTGCTAGAATAATAATATGTCTATAATAGAATAATAAGTCTACTTTAGTCCATTGTTCATTCCCCAATCTTGAGGATTTGGGGATGGCGATGCCCACTCTGTTTCTAATTGAGAGGGG
>JAQZBX010104814.1:0-10913 GCA_029593785.1 Cabassous unicinctus
CCAAGTACATAGTTCACTTACCAGACTCCAAGGATAACAGCAAGCTCTTCAGCACACAGGTCAGGCATCTGAAACTGTTTACAATCTGCTAACTTTATCTCATTCAGAACAGTATCATCATTGAGCTCAAGATTCTGGTGAAACACAAAAGAAAATATTTGGGCCAAAAATTAAATTTGATTCATTCAACAGAGGAGTACGTGATATTTTTTGGAGGCTAACAATTTTTTCTTTAAGATTAGTAACCAAAAGAGAGCTGGGGTGGCTATACAAACATCAGATAAAAGAAACTTTAAGTCAAAAACTGTTAAAAGAGATGAAGGACACTATATATTGATAAAAGAGTCAATTCAACAAGAAGATATAACATTTATAATTATACATGCACCTATCACTGGATGTTCTAGAGCCCCTAAATGTATGAAGCAAATATTGACAGATTTGAAGGGAAAAATAGATGGTTCGATATTAATAGTAGGAGATTCAATATGCCATGTTCATTAATGGATAGACCATCTAGATATATAAACAACAAAGAAATAATACACTTGAACAATACTATAAATCAACAGACTTAACATATATATATATAACAATTCACATAACAACAGCAGAACACAGTTCTCAAATTACATTGATCACTCTACAGGATACGGTAGGTCATAAAACAAATCTCAACAAAGTTAAAAATGATTGAAATCACACATTTTATCTTCTCTGACCATACTGGAATGAAGGTAGAAATCACTAACAGAGTGAGAACTGGAAAATTTACAAATAGTAGAAATTAAATCACACACTCAAACAACCAATGGGTCAAAGAAGAAATCACAAGGGAAATTAGGAAATATCTTGAGGCAAATAAAAACAAAAACACAACATACCAAAACTTATGGGTTGCAGCAAAGGCAGAGCTGATAGGGAAAATTATACCTCTTAATGCTTACATTAATAAAGAAAACAGATTTCAAATCAGAGACCTAAACTCCAAACTGGAAAAACTAGGAAAAGAGCAAACTAAACACAAAGCAAGAAGAAGGACAGAAATAACAAAGGTTAGAGTGGAGATAAATGAACTAGAAAATAAAAATAAAATAAAACAAAATAGAACCAAGAAAACCAAAAGTTAGTCCTGTAAAAAGACCAATAATATTGACAATCCTTTACCTAGACTAACAAAGAAAAGAAGAGAGGACACAAATAACTATAAACAGAAATGAAAAGTGGGGCATTACTACTAACCCTACTGAAGTAAAAAGGACTATAAGGGATAATAAAAAAAACTGTATGAAGGGAAGTAGATGTGGCTCAAGCAACTGAGCTCCCGCTTACCACATGGGAGGTCCCGGGTTCGGTTCCCGGTGCCTCCTGGAGAAGACAAGCAAGACAACAAACTGGCGTGACAGGTTGGCATGGCGAGCTGACACAACAAGAAGATACAAAGAGGAGACACAAAGAGGAAACACAATGAGAGACACAACAAAGCAGGGAGTGAGGGGGCTCAAGCAATTGAGCCCCCTCACTCCCACATGGAAGGTCCCAGGTTCAGTTCCTGGTACCTCCTAAAGAGAAGACGAGCAGACACAGAGAGCACACAGTGAATGGACACAGAGAGCAGACAGCAAGTGCAAACAACGAGGGGGGTGGGGATAAATAAATAAAAATAAATCTTAAAAAAAAAACAAAACTGTATGCTAACAAATTAGGTAACCTAGATGAAAGAAACAAATTCCTAGAAACACACAAATCACCTACACTGACTCAAGAAGAAACAAAGGATCTCAACAAATAAATAACTAGTAAGGAGATTGAGTCAGTAATTAAAAACCTCCCAACAAAGAAAAGCCCAGGACCAGATGGCTTCACTGGTGAATTCTACCAAACACTGCAGGAAGAATTAAACCAATCCTGCTCAAACTCTTCCAAAAATTACTTGACAATAATTGTGGTTGGGTGCATATCTTTTTCAAATCTCATCAAACTGTATGGCTCAATTTTTCTAGTTACACCTCAAAGAATCTGATTTTTTTTTTTTTAAATGCATCATCAAAATATAGTAAAATTCATGAGATACCACTAGACACCCACCAGAAGGGAAAAAATTAAAAAGACTGACAATACCGAGTGGAGGCAAGGAAGTAGAGGAGCTGGCCGTTTCATTCACTGAGGGTGGGAATGTAAAATAGTTTGATCACTTTGGGAAACAGTTTGATAGTTTCTCATAAAGTTAAAAATACACTTACCCCTCTATCTCACACCTTATACAAAAACTAACTCAAAATGGATCAAGGACTTAAATATAAAAACAACCACCATAAAACTCCTAGAAGAAAATGTAGGAAAACATCTTCAAGATCTTGTGGTAGGCGGCAGTTTCTTAAACCTTATGCCCAAAGCATGAGCAACAAAAGGAAAAATAGATAAATGGGGCTGCCTCAAAATTCAACACTTCTGTACCTCAAAGGACTTTGTCAAAAGGGTAAACAGGCAGCTGACTCAATGGGAGAAAATATTTGGCAATCACATATCTGATAAGGGTTTAATATCCGTGATATATAAAGAGATCATACAACTCAACAGTAAAAAGACAAAGTATTCGATTAAAAAATGGGCAAAACCTGAATCTCAACAGAGTTGCAACACCTACTCTCCAGTTCATCAAACTCACCCAGGACAACTAACAAGGAGATGAGGTGGACAACGACCATCCCAAAGAACAGAGAGAGTCTGCAACTGCAAGCAAGATAGTCCCATTCAACTGCCCCATGGGATCTAAGCCCACTCTCAATTAGAGGTGGAATGGGCATCACCATCCCAGAATCCTCAGGATTGGGGAATGAATGATGGACTAGAGTAGACTTCCTGGTATTCTACTATAGACTTATTGTGATTCTAGCAATGGAAGAACTTTTATCATTAATGTGGAGGCAGTGGCCACTGGAGGTTCTGAGGGGAGGGAGAGGCAAAAACAGGTGTTAATATGGGGGCATTTTGGGGACTTGAGTATTGTCCTGAATGACACTGCAATGACAGATACAGGCCGTTATATATCTTGTCATAACTTACAAAATTGTGCAGGAGAGAGTGTAAACTACAATGTAAACTATAATCCACGCTTAGTGGCAATGCTCCAAAATTTGCTCATACTTGTAACAAATGTACCACACTAATGAAGGATGTTAATGTGGAAAATTATGGGATGGGTAGGGAGTGGGGCATATGGGAATCCCCTATATTTTTTATGTAACATTAATGTAATCTAAGTATCTTTTTAAAAAAATTAAAAAGCACATAAAAAAATGGGCAAAAGACTTGAAAAGACAACTGTCCAAAGAAGAAATACAAATGGCAAAGAAACACATGAAAAATGTTCAACATCACTAGCAATGAGGGAAATGCAAATCAAAACTACAATGAGATATGATTTCATACCTATTAGACTGGACGCTATTAAAAAGTCGGAAAACTATAAATGTTGGAAAGGATGTAGAGAGATAAGAATGCTAATTCATTGTTGGTAGGAATGTAGAATGGTACAGCCACTGTAGAGGACTGTTTGGCAGTTCCTAAGGAAGTTGAATATAGACTTGCCATGGGACCCAGCAATACCATTGCTAGGCATACACTCAGAAGAACTGAGAGCAGTGACACAAATAGGTATCTGCACACCGATGTTCACAGCAGCATTATTCACAATTGCCAAAAGTTGGAAACAACACAGGTGTCCATCAACTGATGAATGGATAAACAAATTGTAGCACATACACACAAAGGAATATTATGCAGCGGTAAGAAGAAATGAAGTCGTGAAACATATGACAACATGGATGAATCTGGAGGACATTATGTTGTGTGAAGCAAGCCAGACATAAAAGGACAAATACTTTATGATTGCCCTATTAGGAACTAAATATATTATGTGAAATATAAATATATTACGCAAAATATGGATAGGGGTAGAAATTTTTCCTTGAAGCTAAACAACTGTAAGTTAGTACTACAAAATATTAATATCAGACAAAAACAAAACATTATACTAAGTTAAGGAGACCAGACAGAGTACAACATATTGTATGACTCCATTTATATGAAATGTAAACATAAATCAATTTATAAAGATGAAATGAGATGAGTGGTTATGTAGATCTGAGGAAGGAATGCTAAGGGGTGTGGAGACTTTCCTTTTGGAGTAATGAAACTGTTCTAAAATTTTTGAGGTGATGAATGTACAACATTGTGACTATACTAAAAGCCACTGATTATACACTGGATAAAATAGCCAAAAACAGCAGCTATGTATAGTGGGGAAAGCATAGAGAGATTGAGAGGTGAGGAATTTTCATGTTTGTCTGTTTTTTATTATTTTTATTGAAATAATGAAAATGTTCTAACAATGATTGAAGTGATGAGCGCACAACTATGTGATTATAGCAAATACCATTGATTGTACACATTGGATGAATTGTATGCTTTATTAATATGTATCAATAAAATTGATTTGTTTAAAAAAGTACACTTACCATTGCTTCTCATACCATTTCACACCCATTAGAATGGCTGCTATTAAAAAAATGGAAAATATGTGGAGAGAATGGGGAGAAATAGGAACACTTATTCATTGCTGGTGGCAATGAAAAATGGAGCAGCCATTCTGGCAGTGACTCAGAAAGGCAAGTATAGAACTTCCATATGTTTGGAGGAAAGCCAAGTATAGAACTTCCACAGTTTGACAATTCCTCAGAAAGCCAAGTATAGAACTTCCATATGACCTGGCAATCCAACTACTTGAGATACACCCAAAAGAACTGAAAGCAGCAGGGACTCGAACAGATATCTGCACACTGATGTTCATAGCAGCATTATTCACAATTGCCAAAAGATGGAAGCAACCCAAATGTCCATCAACCAGTGAATAGATAAATAAAATGTGGAATATACATACATTGGAATATTATTCAGCTGTAAAAAGGAATAAAGTCCTGATACATGCAACAACGTGGATGAACCCTGAAGACATCTTGTTGAGTGTAATTAGCCAGACATAAAAGGACAAATATTGTATGAGCTCAATGATTTGAAATAATTAGAAAAAGCAAACTCATAGAGTCAGAATCTAGTATAAAGGTTACCAGGGGAAGGGATAGGGGGAGGGAATGGGAAGTTAAGACTTAAAATGTGAAGGGTTCCTGTCTGGAATGATGGAAATGTTCTGGTAATGAATGGTGGTGATGGTAGAACAACACTGTGAATGTAATTAACAGCACTGAAATATTTAACTGAATGTGATTAAAAGGGGAAATGTTAAATTGTATATATAGTAACAGAATAAATTTTTTTTAAAAAATCCATGGAGGGAGCAGTTGTGGCTCAAGCAGTTGGGTGCCCGCCTCCCACATGAGAGATCCCTGGTTCAGTTCCTGGTGCCTCCTAAAGAAGATGAGCAGATGTAATGAGCAAGGAGCAGGTGTGGCTCAAGCGGTTGGGCACCCACCTCCCACATGGGAGGTCCTGGGTTCAGTTCCTGGTGCCTCCTAAAGACAAGCAGACAACAAGCAGACAGAGCAAGCAGACAACTAGCAGAAACCATGAGCAGACAGATGATGGAGCCATCTCGGGGGTGAAAAAAAAAAAAATTTAAAAATCCATGGAACTACATTACACAGTGAACCCTAAGTTAAACCATGGATTATAGTTTATATAATAGTTATAATTATACAATTACACTAATGTAAAAATGTGCTATCATCAATTGTAACAAATGTTCCATGTCAATGCAAGGTGTTAATAACAGGGTGGTATATGGGAATCCTGTATTTTATGCAATGATTGTTCTGTAAACCAACTTCTCTAACAAAGAAAATAATAATAATAACACCATACAACCTAGCCATCCCATTCCTGGGTATTTAACCAAGAGAGTTAATAACACATTCCACCAACAGATGAATGAATGAAAACATCATCGCTTAACCATACAGGGAAATACTATTCCACCAAAAACAAAAGAAAAACTATTGTTAAATGAAACACAGATGAATCTCAAAAACATTATGCTAAGTGAAAAGAAACCAGGCACAAAAATATATATACCATATGATTCCGTTTATTTGAAATTCCAGAAAAGCAAATCTAATCTGTGATAGAAAGCAAATCAATGGGGCATGAGGAGATCTTTTGGAATGATGGAAATGGTCCAATATTTTGATTACGATGGTGGTTTCAGGTATATCCAATTGCCAAAACATTTGAAATGGATGCATTTTATTTTATGTAAATTATTCCTCAATAAAGTTGATTTAAATATTTTTTCTAATTCAACAAAAGCATAGCTAAAGCAAGGTAGACTTTAGGCACCAGATGGAGCTAGGCAGAGTCCGCTGGTTTTAGAATGCTGAAAACAGTCTGCAGCTAAGAAGTCAACCTGTGGAACTTGGTATTGAAGTAAGCAGTTTATCTGCACAAATCTCAGACCAAAGGAACAGCCTTCTTTGTCTACCCTTGAATTCACCTTAACTGTAGACCTACCTCTATCTACGGGGTTTCAAGAAAACAGTGCAGCAACTCCTAACAAGTGCTAACTGGGAGGAACGTAGAACTCTAGACTGCTCCTCAGGCTCCATGGAAAAAGTGGCTCCGCTAACTCCAAGAAGCAGGCTTCAAAAGGCAGGGTCAGCAGGTGTATAGCACCCTCTGGTGGCCATCCATTTTCAATACAGGCTTTTCATAATTTTTTAAATGGAGCTATATATGTAATTTAAAATTTTTTAATAACCACATTTTTTAAGTAAAATTAAAAATACGAAATTGTTTAACCTAACACATTAAAATTATCATTCTAATATATATCATAGAAAACTTATTATTGAGGTACTATACATTCTTTTTGCTCATACAAAATCTTCAATGTGTATTTTACACATACAGCACATCTCAATTTGGACTAGCCACCTATTAAGAGCTCAACATCCACATGTGGCTGGTGGTTACCACTCCGGACAGTGCAGCTCTAGAGGCCCCCAAAATTCTCACCCTTATACATTCTTAAAGGTCGTAGCAACCTGTTTATTAATATCCAAGATTTAATAACACACTTTGTAGAGTGATTTCATATATCTAATCTGATCCTTTTTTAAAAAAGTGTGATGGGAAAAACCTTCTCAGGTTCTCACCCAGGCTAGATAGGATTTGACAGGAACCTAAGTCTTCTCTTCTCAGCCCAGGACTCCTTCCTCTACACCAAAGAAGGCCTGAGAAAAGTCAGTGCTACCAACAGAAAAATTTTTTTTTGCCAAATACAAACAGGAGATCAAAAGAGTTTTAATCATCATTCAAGATTCTTCATGTCGCTGTGCAGCTCCTTTGGAAACTGAAATGGGTCATCTACAGTATCTACTTACCTAACTCATAAGCCCCAAATTTAAAATATTGTTCTACCTTAGTCCCACTTGAAATTCATAAAATTCTGCTGAATCAAGGAATCAGCACATAATTTATCACCAACATACAGGACACACCATATTCATCATTTAATGCATATTTATCAGTGATGGCTAATCATGTATGTGTTTCTGTTTTCTATGAATATACAACTTTAACTTACTGTTTCCCCTGTCTACTCTCTCACCCCACTCCCGCAAATGAACAAAAATACAGAACAGACTGTGTCTTTAATTTACATGTTGGATTTGCTGGCCCACTGAAGCCTATTTTTCCAATACTTTTAGTCTATCTAATTCCCCCCCAAATTACCAATCTAGGAAGGCCCATAGGGAGATATTATGTTCCTCAATAGCAATAAAATAAATTCTAAGATACCTATCAGGATATATCTGGCAATCACTATAATTGGTATAATGGTGCTCCTTTTTTTTCCCCCTGAAGTATGCTTTTAAACAGATGGTGTCTTTTATAATCTAATAGTGTCTTTAATATAAGGAAATATGATATATAACTAATTAAACAAGCAATTCTATCTTCCATCCATGTGACTAAGGCTATGTTTCCATCTATTCCATAAATACACCATACAATTTTGTACTTTCCATCTTTTACTAGTAATTAACAAAGACGTAAGACTATCTGAATGTATTTTATTTCAAATATAAAAAGCTTAAATTCCATATCATTTTCATACATTCTTCATAATAATCAGATACTATTTATTAAAAAATAAACAGCCCTCTGCCTGCTCTCAGAGAGGGGCCTCATGAGCCAGTGTCCAAGGTATGTGGGGTGTGGGGGACAGGGTGGATTAAGGAGGGGACAGAGGAGGAAGGACAGAAGGGGAGAGGGAGAAAGGGGGAGGGAAGGGAGGAGAGGGAGTGGCATCTTCGCATCTTTGCTGCCCCCTTCATTTTTCCTCTCCTGCCCCCTGCAACTCCCTGGTCAGTGTTTACGCTAAGGACTCAGAGCTGAAATTGTCTAAAGCCACAGGGAAAATAGTAGAAAATTCACCGTCACCGCTGCCAGAAAGAGTGATTTATGGCTTTGTTCTTTTCTTAAACTCCCAATTTGGCTTCATACTTTATCTTGTGCAGACATTCATTCCTGAATCTTGGCTAAACTCCTCAGACTTAACCTATTGGCCTCAAAAATACTGGGGAGGAGGCAGATGTGGCTCAAATGGTGGGGTGTCCATTTCCCATATGGAGGGACCTGGGTTCGATCCCTGGGACCTCCCTGTAAACTAAAGAAAAATATAGAAGGTGCGCGGGCGTACCGTCAGGCCCCGCGAGCAGGTGAGCTGTCTGGCCCTGCGAGCAGGTGAGCCCCCAGGCCCCATGAGCAGGTAAGCCCCAAGTCCCGCAAGTGGATGAGACGTCTGGCCCCGCCGAACCACGCAGCAAGATGATGACGTAACAGGAGAGAGACACAGGGGAGAGCCAAGATGAGACGCACCGAAAAACCAGGAACTGAGGTGGCACAGGTGGCAGAACGCCTCTCTCCCACATAGGAGGTTCCCAGGATTGAATCCCAGTGAAGACAGGAGGAGAAGGAGGAGAGGAGAGGACAGGAAACAGACACAGAGAATTGCCCAACGAATGGACACAAAAACAGCAAAAACGGCAGGGGGGCGGTGTTAAACGGATAAAAAGTAAATAAATAAATAAATAAAAATATTGGGCGTTTGCATTATTTCTCTACCTCCTTATTACTGTAGTAATCAGTTCTGTATTCCTACTTGGAATTAATAAGCTGAATACCTCTCCACTCAACTGTATTAATACAATCACAGGTAACGGCTAAAAATCAACAGCAGAATAAATACCAAAAGAAGCCATTTCAGCACCAAGATACTCCCAGTAGTGAAGTAAACCAAATGTTCTTTCTTGCAGCCAAAGAACTTTATATTAAAAACTGAATGTTAGTGGGGGCGAAGTGGCTCAAGTGCTTGGGCATCTGTCTCCCACATGGATGGACCCGGGTTCACTCCCTGGGACCTCCTGGTAAAATAAAAAAATAAAAGAAGGTGTGCAAGCGAGCCAGGCCCCGCCGAGCCACGCAGCAAGATGATGATGCAGCAAGGGAGAGACACAGGAGAGTGCCAAGACAAGACCCACCAGAAACCAGGAACTGCGGTGGCGCAGGTGGCAGAGTGCCTCTCTCCCACATTGGAGGTCCCTAGGATTGAATCCCGGTGAAGACTGGAGGAAAAGGATGAGAAAAGACACAGAGGATCACCCAGCAAATGGACACAGACAGCAAGCAGGGGAGGGGGGGATAAATAAAGCAAATAAATAAATCTTTAAAAAAAAACAAAACTGAATGTTAGGGAAGCAGATGTGGCTCAAGCAACTGAGCTCCCGCCTATCATATGGGAGGTCCCAGGTTCAGTTCCCAGTGCCTCCTAAAGAAGAGGAGCAAGACAGTGAGCTGACGCAATGGGCAGGTGTGGCAAGCTAATGCAACAAGATGATGCAACAAGAGACACAAGGATGCAAATATTCTCGCTGTTCTGATTTTGTGATGATCAGGGTAGGCTAAACATTCGCTGTATTAGAAACCATGCATGTGTCCCCAGACCTAGTTTTTCTCTCTAGGTCTGGTTTTTAGAATGCTGGTGATAAACTAAGCCTGATTTATTATATGACCATCCTGTATGGGAAATGACTGTAACTCTAGGTATCTTTGGTCAACCTTGGGAGATATAGCAGGGGGATGGGTGTGGCTCAAATGGTTGGGTGTCCGTCTTTCATAAGAAGGGACCTGGGTTCGATCCCCAGGACTTCCAGGTAAAAATTAAAAAAAGAAAAATACAGAAGGTGCACAGGCCACCAGGCCCCACGTGAGGGTGAACCCCCCAGGGCCTGCGAGCGGGTGAGCCCCCCAGGCCCCGTGCGCAGGTGCGTAGCCAGGCCCCACGAGCCACGTAGCAAAATGATGACATAACAGGAGAGTGACACAAGGGAAAGTCAAGACGAGAGGTGCCAAAAAACCAGGAAGTAAGGTGGCGAAGGCGGTAGAATGCCTCTCTCCCACATTGGAGATTCCAAGGATTGAATCCCAGTGAAGGCAGAAGAAGGACGAGAAGAGAGGGCAGGAAACGGACACAGAGAGTTGCCCAGCGAATGGACACAAAAACAGCAAAAATGGGGTGGGGAGGGTAAAAAACGGATAAAAGTAAATAAATAAATAAATCCTTATAAAAAATAAAATAAAAGTACCGGCAAGTAACATACAGACTATAGTTAGTAGTAATACTTTGACAATGCTCTTTCATAATTTGTTAATAAAGGTTTCCCAACAATGCAAAGTATTTGTGGTGGGGTGATGTGTGGGAGCCCCATATGATGTTATGCATGTTTGTTTGGTTTGGTTTGTAAGTTCACAATGTTTACTGAACACTTATTGTTTATGTATGTTCATGTACGAATGATATACTTCAACAAACTGTTTAAAAAAAAAAAAAAAGA
>JAQZBX010104815.1:0-10914 GCA_029593785.1 Cabassous unicinctus
TTTTTAGCCATTTGTATTTCTTCTTTGGAGAAGGGTCTATTCAAATTACTTGCCCATTTTAAATGGGTTGTTTGTCCTTTTATTTTCAAGGTGTAGGATTTCTTTATATAGGCTGGATATTAGGCCCCTATCAGATAAATAGTTATTAAATATTTTCTACCATTGACCTGGATGCTTTTTCACTTTCTTGACAAACTCCTTTGAGGTGCAAAAGTTTTTAATTTTGAGAAGGTCCCTTTTATCTATTTTTTCTTTCATTGCTTGTGCTTTGGGTGTAAATTTCATGAAACCATTTCCTAATACAAGATCCTCTAGATGCTTCCTTACATTATCTTCCAAGATCTTTATTGTCCTGGCTCTTATATGTAGACCTTTGATCCATCTTGAGTTAATTTTTGTATAATGTGTGAGATGGTGTTCCTCTCTCATTCTTTTGGATATGGATATCCAGTTCTCCAAGCACCATTTGTTGAAGAGGTCATTCTCTCCCCGTTGAGTGGGTTTGGTGACCTTGTCAAATATCAGTTGAGTGTATATGCGAGGATCTATATCAGAACTCTCAATTCAGTTCCATTGGTCAGTATGTTTATCCTTGTGCCAATACCATGCAGTTTTGATCACTGTAGCTTTGAAGTATGTTTTAAAGTCAGGTAGTATGACCCCTCCAATTTTGTTTTTGTTTTTCAATATGTCTTTGGCTTTCCGGGGCCCCTTGCCCTTTCAAATAAATTTCATACTTAGCTTTTCCAATTCATTAAAAATGTTGTGGTAATTTTTTAGGACTGTGTTAAATCTGTAAATGATTGTTGGTAAGATAGACATTTTAATGATGTTTAGTTTTCCTATCCATGTACAAGGATTACTCTTCCATTTACTTAGGTCTTCTTTGATTTCCTTTAACAATGTTGTGTAGTTTTCTGCATATAATCGTTTACATCTTTAGTTAAAATTATCCCTAACTATTTGATTCTTTTAGTTGCTATTGAAAATGGGATTTTTTTATTTCCTCCTCAGTTTGCTCATTATTGGTGTACAGAAATGTTACTGATTTTTGCAAAATTTTCTTATAACTTGCCACTTTACTGAACTCATTTCTAAGCTCTAGAAGCTTTGTTGTAGATTTCTCAGGGCTTTCTATGTATAGGATAATGTCATCTGCAAATAGTGAAATTTTTACTTCTTCTTTTCCAATTTGGATGCCTTTTATATCTTTTTCTTTCCTAAGTGCTCAAGCAAGTACTCCTAACACAATGTTAAATAAGAGCATTCAAAGTGGGCATCCTTGCCTTGTTCCAGATCTTAGAGGGAAAGCTTTTTGTATTTCATCCTTGAATATGATGTTAGCTGTGGATTTTTCATATATACCCTTTATCATTTTGAGGGAGTTTCTTTTTATTCCTAATTTTGAAGTATTTTTACCAGAAAAAGGTACTGTATTTTGTCAAATACTTTTATACATCTATAGAGATGATCATGTGATTTTTTTTCTTTTGTTCTCTTTATGTGGTGTATTTCATTGATTTTCTCATGTTGAACCGTCCTTGCATACCAGAGCTGAAACCCACTTGGTCATGATGTATAATTCATTTGATGTGTTGTTGAATACAATTGGCAAGTATTTTGTTGAGGATTTTAGCATTTAGGTTCATTAGAGAGATTGGTCTATAGTTTTCCTTTCTTGTGTTATTTTTTGGCATTGTTAGGCATATATTTATGTGATTTTGGCATCATAGAATAATTTAGGCAATGTTTTCTCCACTTCTATTTTTTGGAAGAGTTTAAGCAGGATTGGTGCTTTTTCTTTACAGAATGTTTGGTAGAATTCACTTGTTAAGCTGTCTGGTCCTGGGCTCATCTTAGTTGGGAGGTTTTTGATAACGAATTCTCACTCATTACTTGTGTGTGGTCTGTTGAGTTCATCAATTTCTTTTTTTTTTAATGTAGTTTGCTTGTGTTTCTAAAAATTTGTCTATGTCCTTTAAATTATCCTTCTTTTTGGCATATAATTTTTCAAACTATCCTCTTATGATACTCTTTATTTCTGTGGGTTCAGTGGTGATATACTCTTCCTCGTTTATTGTTTTATGTATTTACATCTTCTCTCTTTTCTTCTTTGTTAGACTAGCTATGTGTTTGTAAAGTTTATTAATCTTCTCAAAGAACCAGCTTTTGGTTTTGTTTATTTTTTCTAGTGCTTTACTATTTTCAGTTTCATTTAGCTCTACTCTAATCCTTGTTATGTCCTTCTTTCTACTTATTTTGAAGTTAGTTTGGTTTCCTTTTTCTAATTCCTCCAGGTGTGCACTTAAGTCTTTGATTTTAGCTCTTTCTTCTTTTTAATATATGCATTTATGGCTATGAATTTCCCTCTCAGTACAGCTTTTGTTGCAACTCCTAGGTTTTGATACGTTGTGTTGTTGTTTTCTATCATTTCTAGGTAGTTACTGATTTCATTTGTGATTTCCTCCTTGACCCACTGCTTGTCTAAGAGTGTGTTATTTAACTCCCACATCTTTGTGCCTAATCTTGTTCTCTGCTCCTTACTCATTTCCAGCTTCATTCTGCTGTATATTTTTATAATTACACAAATTTTTAAATTGAATTTGTATAATTTTAATCTTTCTGAATTTATTGTGAGTATTTCTATGGCCTAATAGGTTCTCTATCCTGTAGAGTGATCCATGTGCACTTGAGAAGAATGTATATCCTGCTTTATTTTGGTGTAATGTTCTTTATATCTCTATTAGTAACAAACCTTCTAATACATTATTCAAGGTCTCTGTTTCTTTAGTGATCTTCTGTTGAGTTGTTCTGTTTAATGGTCATAATGGTGTATTAAAATCCCCCACTATAACTGTAGAGGCATCTATTTCTCCACTTAGTTTCTCCAGTGTTTGCCTCATGTATTTTGAGGTGCCCTGGTTGTGTGCATAAATGTTTATGGTTGTTCTTTCTTCTTGACAATTTGTCCCTTTTATTAATATATAGTGGCCTTCTTTGACTCTTAAAATAGTTTTGCATTTAAATTTTATTTTGTCCAATATTAGTATAGCTACTATCATTCATTTTCATTTATTGTTTGCATGTAAAATTGTTTTCCAACCATTCACTTTCAGCCTCCTTGCGTCCCTGTGTCTAAGGTGGGTTTCTTGTAGACAGTATATAGATTGGTCACATTTTCTTATACATTCTGCCAATCTGTGTCTTTTGATTGCAGAGTTTAATACATTAAAATTCAATGTTTTTACTGTCAAGGAATTACTTATATTAGCGATATTTTCTTTAAGTTTTTGTATGCTTTATGTTGTTTTATTTCTCTTTGTATCTTTTTAGTTGTTCTTACACATTCCTCTCTCTCTCTCTCCGCATATATGCATGGTAGGAATGTCTCCACTGAACAAAACTGTCTCCTTAGTTTAGTTAGCCTTTCAGAAAGCTATCTGCCCTTTTCCCTGGGGCAGGGTAGATTCCTGGCAGTTTGCCAGAGTTCTGCTGATTAGGTGCCTGTCTGTCCTCACCCCCTCTGCAATCTAATTCCTCTCTCTATCTGAGAGCCTGGACATAACAGCCCGCCTGAGGAGATCCCACCTTCCATCTCCCCATTGGGTCAGGGTTCCTTCCCAGATTCAAAGGGGGCTCAGCTGGTCAAACTCACCACAAAGAAAACACTCTCCACCCTCCCAGACCCATCTTCCTCCCAGGGAATGCCCCCTGCCACTTCATTCAGAACAGCAAGGTAGGAGCTCCACCAAGGTTATTTGCCCTGATGGTGGGGTATTTGTGCCCCTTCCTACCACAGTGGTGAGCAACTCAGTTTTACTTTGGCTTCTTTAACTTTCCAGTACCCTCCTAGATGACTCAGAGCACCTTCCCTTTCTATGTATATCCAAGGTAGCTCCTTCAGATAGGTCTCTGCCCCTCTGTTTCCTGTGAAAGAGTCAGAATCTGCTTAAACATTGGCACTTATTTTTCCCCAGAACTCTCCTGTATCTTTTCTTGTGGTGTTTTTATATGCTTTTAGTAGGATAATACTATGAAGGATTGGTGTTATAGTTTTTCTTAAATTATTGTTGAATTCACCAGTGATCTCATGTGGGTCAGATATTTACCTTGTTTAATTTTTTTATTTCTAATTATCTTTTCTTGTAATAGGTCTACACAGAATTTCTATTTCTACTTAAGTCAGTTTGGGTAGTTTGTGTCTTTCCAATAGCTATTAATCTAGGTTGGCATGCAGTTGTTCATAGTATTCCCTGATAATATAAAAATATTTTTATTTCTGTGAGGTCTGTACTAATATTCCCTCTTTCAGGCCTCATTTTAGTAATTTGAGTTTCTCCTTTCCTTTCTAAGTTCATTTTAGTTAAAGATTTGTCATTTTGTTGATTTCTTCATATAATCAACTTATGTTGAGGTTCATATTCTCTATAATTTATCAGTTTTCTATCTCATTACCTTCAGATTTTATCTTTATTATTCTTAGTTTCTGCTTGCTTTACTTTTGTTTACTCTTTTTTTTATTTTCATAACATGGACACTTGAGTTACCAAAATGAGATATTTTATCATTCCTATCTATCATTGGCATTTACAGTTATAAATTTCTTTCTAAATATTGCTTTTGATACTAAGCATTAGTTTTGGTATGTTGATTATTCACTTTCATTTACAACAAATTATTTTCCATTTCCCTTGTAATTTCAGATTTGAACCTGGTTGTTTAAGGCACTGATTTTTTTAAAAAATCATTGAAGTATATCATTCATGCATGGAAACATAAGCAATAAGTGTATATTAAAAGTTGTGAGCTTATAAAACAAACCTGTATAACATCATACAGGGGTCCCATACATCAACCCACCACCAACAACTTGCACTGATTGTTGTGAGACATTTGTACAAATTGTGAAAGAATATCATCAAAATCTTACTACAAATTATTGTCCCTATCTTACATTTGGTGTATTTTTCTCCAAACCCATCCTATTTTTATTTTTAAAATATATTTTTATCACAGAAGTTGAGAACTTACCAAAAAATCATGCACTTGTGTAGAATTCCCATACAACACACCTTCATGAACACACCACTCCATGGTGGGACATTTGTTACAGATTATGAGATAATATCATCAGACTATTACCATCAACCATGGTCCATTGCATACATTTGGCACACTTTTTCCATATTCTCCCATTATCAACACAGTACATCTTTGGCATAGATGCATGAATATTACAATATTGCTGTTTACCACAGTACATAGGACAATCCAATTTTATTTTTCTCACGATTCTCCACATTCCCACCACCCTACAATAGGAATGTACTGCTCTAGCTCAAAGAGGGACAGTTTTGCATCTGTACCATAAACCACAATTCTAATCCACTTCTGAGTTCACTGTGTTATTCAGTCCCTAGATTATTCTCTAGCTTTCTTTCAATTGACATTTACATTCCTAGACTCTTACACTACCCTTTCCAGCCACATACCCATTTATAAACCACCTGCTACTCACAATAATGTGTTACCATCAACTCTATACATTTCCACACTTTTGCAGTACAGATAATTAAAATTTCTGCATACATTAAGCATCAAGAGACTGAATTTTTAAACGACATATTTTTTAATTACCAAATTTAACTTCTTTTTTTTGGAGGTACCAGAGATTGAACCCAGGACCTTGTACATGAGAAGCAGGCACTCAACCACTGGACTACATCTGCTGCCCTTTACTTTTGTTTTTTTTTTTATGTCTAATTTCATTCGATTTTGATGAGTAAACATTCTTTATATGATCTTATCCCTTTTTAATATGTCATGGCTTAATTTATGACATATAATATGATCTCTTCAAGAAAATGTTCCATGTGCACTTGAGAAGAATGTGTTCTGTTGGTGGTGCTGGAGTATTCTATAGATCTCTATTAGTTCTAGTTGGATTGTAGTACTATACAAGTCTTCTTGAACAGGTCTACTCAGTATATTAGTTCTAGTTGGCTGTTAATTTTTATTGAAAATTTATTGTCCTCATGATATGCTTTTCTCCTTCTGCTCAAAATTATTTGTTTTTATCTTTCAGCAGTTTGATTCTGATGTGTACAAGTGTGGATCTCTTTGACTTTATACTACTTGGAGTTCAGGAGCTTCTTGGATATGTAGATTTTTTTCCATCAAATTTTAGATATTTTAGCCATTATTTTCTAAAACATTCTTTGTCTTTCTTCTTCTCTCTCTTCTTCTTATGGGACTCCCACTATGCCTATCTTCATATGCTTGATGCAGCCCTACAGGATTCTTAGGCTCTGTTAATTATTCTTCACTCTACTATTTTTCTGTTCCTCAGTCTGGAAAATATCATTTGACATATCTCAAATTCTCTGGTCCTTTCTTCTTCTTGCTCAAATCTGCTGTTGAGCCTCTATATTGAAACTTTCATTTCAATTATTTTACTTTTCAAGCCCCCTATTTTTTATTTATTTCTTTTCTATATGTTCTATCTCTTTACTGACATTCCCTATTTTGTGAAACATCATTCTCATAATAACCTTTATTTATTTAAATATTGCTTCTTTTAGTGTATTTTTTTGTTAGAAAAGCTGTGGGTTCACAGAAAAATCATGCATAAAACATAGGTTTCACAAACACCACCCCACCAACAACTTGCATTGGTATGGAATATTTGTTACAATTTATGATAGCACATTTTTATAATTGTACTATTAATTAAAATCTATGGTTTAACTTAATCATTTACTTTTTTATGAAACTTTATTTTAAAATATCTTCAAACTTACCAGAATTTACAGAGATAATAAAAATTCTGTCATAGCCTTCATTTCCTGCTTGCATAGTACCTCAAAATCTGCCACAGATTAGGGTCTTCTCAGGTCTTTCCTAGGCATCTGAACAGCTCAGAATATGTTTTTGGCTTTTTAGATTCCCAGAAATATGTCAGAGCTTTTCAAAACCCACAATTAACATCTCATTATCCAGTTTTTCCTTGTAAGTTCTTTTTAGGAACAACTTGTATTGCCAACTCAGTCAGATTAAATTTTAAACAGTTGTTGCTGCTGCTTTCAATAAACACTCTAGAGAAGGGGTTCTTAATTAGGGGTTCACAGACCCCCAAGGGCTACATAAAAAGATTCCAAGGGGACTATGAGCTTGAATTGAAAAAAATCAATTTATTATCTTAATTTTCTCTGACCTCTAACTGAAATGTAACATTTCCTTCACTTATGTTTGTATGCAATAAATAAATTACAGTAGTATTCATTTCACCTGACTGGCAAAGGGGTCCGTGGAACAAAAAAGGTTAAGAATCCCTGTCCTAGAACTGTTCATGTTAGAGTGAGCTCTGATTCAGGTCAAATATATGCAGATACTCATAATGGAACTTTTTAGGAGGAACTTTTTAGGAGGTACTAAAGAGGTTGTATAGTGGAAATTCTCTGTGGATTGTGAATTTTGTGAAGTCCAAATATGTTATTTTCCCTTTAGTGGATTATAGGCTGCTGATTTTCACAACTGCCTTCATTGTTAGGCTGTTCATTTTCAAGTCTAGCACAGAGCTAGAGAGAGGGGAATGGCAATAAGATAAGTTAAACATAACAAAGCTCACTGCTCTTACTGAAATCTAGCCATCGTCTTGAATAAATGTTCCTTAGATTGTTCCAAGCATTGATTAATTTCCAGAGTTCTAGAAAAGTTGATTTAGACTATTTTTGCCATATTCTTATTGCCTTTATTAAGGGCTGCAGTTTTTTCTTACTCTACCAATCTGGAAGTACATGTTGCAAAGAATATAATTTTAATTGGTAGCTATGGAATGTTTTTAAATAAAAATTAATACAAAAACCTATATCTGCCCCTTAAAATGATAACCAAAATTAAAAAAAAAAAACAAATGAAAAGTGATAGAAATGAGGGGAGAAATAAACAATTCATAATAATACTTGGAGACCTTAATACCCAGTTCTCATTAATGGATGGAAAACTAGACAAAATTCAGCAAACTTACAGAAGACTTGAAAAACACTATAAACAATTTTGTTCCAATAGTTCACTCAACCTAACAACAGCAAAAAATATATTTTTCTCAAACACACGGAGAACATTTTCCATTACAGATCATATTCTAGTTTATAAAAAAGTCTTTATAAATTGAAGTCATATAAAGAACACTTTTTGACATTAGAACTAAATTAGAACTCAATAACTGAAGGAAATATGGAAGATCCACAAATATTTGGAAAGTAAACATTTTTAAATTATCAATGAGTCAAAGAGAAAAATCACAAGGGAAATGAGAAAATGTTTTCACTGAGTTAAAAGCAACACAGAGCATATCAAAATTTATGAATGTCCCAACATATATGCAGAGGCCCTTAGAAAGGACAGGAGAACTATTGGTTCAAGACATTTAAGGAATTCTTTGTCCAGTCATTATATGAACACTAAGTAAACCAGGCAGCAACTTTAGTAGCCACAGACAACAAAAATTACAGGCTATACAGAATCACTTGAGGAAGTTACTAAACAAACATACAGCAACAGCAACAGCAACAGCAACCCAACCACCACAAATAGCAAACAAGAACTTAATGTATGGCAGGAAGCGGGGAAGGACTCACTTCCAGGTTTTAAATTATAGAATTTAAAATGTCCAGTTTTAAAGAAAATTGTGGAACATGCATCGATACAAAAAGGTAATGCCCATAAACAGGGGAAAAAATAGTCAATAGAAATTGTAACTGAGGAAGCATAGACATTGCACTTCCTAGGCAAAGATTTTAAAACAGTTATTATAAATTTATTCAAAACTATCAAAATGTATGAATGCAACTAAAGCAGTTATCATAGAGTAATTGATAGCTATAAAGACCAACATTAGGAAAGAAAAAAATTCTTAATTCAATAACCTAATTATCCTTCCTAAGACACTAAAATCAGAAAGCAAGAAATAGCCAAAGAAAGCAGAAAGGATGGAGTAATAAAGATTAAGGCACAAATAAATGCAATAGAAAACAGAAAAACAATAGAGAAATTCAAGGAAATGCAAAGTTGCAAAATTGTTTCTTTGAAAAGATCAATAATAATGACATGATTTAGCTAGACTTAGCAAGGAAAACGGAGAGAAAACTCAAATCACTAAAATCAGCAATGAAAGAGGAGGCAATACTTCCTTCCATATAGAAATAAAAAAGAGTATAAAAGAATACTAAACATCTTGTGCTCGTTAGAGTCTTTTATAGACCCCAGAAAATCATGTTCTTAGAGTGAGCCCATTCCTGTGCCTGTAAATCCATTGTAGATTGATCCTTTTGAATTAGATCACTTCAGTTTAGGGTCTTTGATTAGATTGCAAGAACCAGGGTGGGTCTTAAACCTCTTACTGGAGTCGTTTATAAACAGAGAAATAAAGTGCCACAAACACACAGGAATAAAAACACAGAGACAGAAAGAAGCCAGGACAGACAAGATGACACTGATATTATTCCCTGACATGTCCCTGATTTCCCACAGCTGAGCTCGGGAAGAAAGTGAGCCTGGAGGAGAAGGCAGAGACCAATGCAGAGCCATCATTGTATCTTGCCACATGGCAGGAGTCCAGGGCTGCCAGCAGCTGACCTTCAGTAAGACAGCATCTTTGATGATGCTTTGATTTGGACATTTTCACAGTCTCAGAACTGTCAGCTTTTAACCTAATAAATTCCCTTTATAAAAACCCACACATTTCTGGTATATTGCTCCCAGCAGCCTTTATCAAACTAAAACACAATTGTGTGCAACAAACAAATGACATAATTTGCATGATACAGATAAATTCCCACAAAGAAACAAATTAGTGAAATTAACTTAAGAAGAAATATAAAATATTAATAGACCTAGCACAAATAAATGGATATAATTAGTAATTTTTAAATTTCCCACAAATAAAAGCCTAGATCCATATTGTTTTCTTGATGAATTTTACCAAACATTTAAAGAAGAAATAATAATGATCTTTTTCAAAATCTTCCTGAAAAGAAGAAAACATTTTCCAAATCATTCTGTAAGGTCAATATTTTCTTATTTCTGGAGACAAAGAAAATAAAACTAAAAAAAAATAAAACTACAGTCCAATAACACTTAGGAATATAGACACAATAATCATTAGCAAAATATTCCAAACTAAATTGAGCAACATACAAAAAAAATTATATGTCATGAACAAGTGGGACTTATTCCAGAAAATCAAAGTTGGTTTAACATCTATATTAGTCAGCCAAAGCAGTGGTGATGCAAAGTACCAGAAATCTGTTGGGTTTTATAAAGGGCATTTATTTGGGGTAGAATCTTATAGTTACCAGGCCATAAAGTGTAAGTTACTTCCCTCACCAAAGTCTGTTGCCATATGTTGGAGAAATATGGCTGCTGACATGTGCAAGGTTTGCACCTTCTTCTTCTTCCTCTTAAGGCTCCATGGTCCCAGCTTCTTCCTATCTCAGCCCTAGGCTGAGATAAGTCTCCTCTATACTTCCCCGGGGCCTCTGCTCTGTCTGTTGGAGTCTTCTCTCTTTCGTCACATATCTGCTTCTCTGTGAATTTACTTCCCAGGGTTCCAGCATTCAAAATTCTCCCTTGCTCCTCTGCCATATAGTTTTCTCTGCCCACCAAGGGGGAAGGGACTCAATGTCCTACTGACATGGCCCAATCAAAGCCCTAGTCATAATTTAATCAAGTAAAAGTGAAACCTCTGAATTCAATACAATCTATGGGTATCACTAGCCCAGAAGAAGTTTGCAAACATAATCAGTATTCTTTTGTTGGAATTCATCAATAATATCAAACTGCTACAATATCTAAAAATCAATTAATGTAATACACCATACTAATAGAAGAAAGAAAAAAAAAACCCACAAGTTT